>JAPVRG010107948.1:0-17962 GCA_029783565.1 Rhagoletis cerasi | reverse complement strand
CACCAAATTTGCGCTCCTTTATATGGCAGCTGTAGTAGACGTCGCAAGGCCCCACATGTTCCTTACCTTGCCCCGTCCATCGCATTTCTTGGATGGCGGTGATGTCAGCCTTTGTCTTCGCGAGGACATCAACCAGACGGGCAGAGGCACCTTCCCCATTAAGGGTCCGGATATTCCAGGTGCATACCCTCAAATCATAGTCCTTTGTTCGTTTGCCGTGGTCGTCAACAGAAAGGGGGGATCTCTTCCGAGGCTGTTTTTTCATTTTCATTGGGCATGGATTTAACGTGGCGGGACCCAAACCCTGCGCACGCGGTGATTTACGCCTTCTCACATTAGCTCGCTCCCAAACGGGTGTTTGGTCGCTACCCAGAGGATACGTGGATATAAATATCCGGACGTTGTGAGCTGCGATTTGAACCGTACGCACAAGAATCACTTCTGGCCATCCCCAGGTGGATGGCAGTCAAAAGTTTTCCCCACTTACGTGGACTTCTGCGCACGGCTCCATCCTCCATCACTATAGCTGCGTACTTTAAAAAAAATGTACTAACAATCAATTGCGTGAGTTTCTGGAACATAACTGTGTACGGAGAATTGGAGTCAAGTGGATATAAGTTATTTTTTCCGAAGTTGTATATATCGTCGCTGCCATTTCAAACTATCGAATGTGAAAATGGGTACTTTTTAGGAGAGAAAACAAACTCTTGTAAAAAATGTTGTTGTCATTAGAAAAATTATGGGATTCGTGACTGTGTTAAAGCCAGTATCTCTGCTTCTAAGAAAACTAGAAATTCGGACTATTTGCCAACTTACGTTTAATTCAAATCACATGCGCAGGGTATCGAAAGCATTCCAAGATATACAGGAGCTTCTTATAACATTACATCCAAGACTTCTCTGATGAATCTGGGCATCGATCTTCGGCTAGTGTCACTCGTAGAACAAATGCTGGTCAAGGCAGAGTGGTGCCAGCTGCTCAACCGCAAGCATCGTCGAGCAGATATTAAAGGGTATCCTGCAAGTACATACCAAGGTTTTATGTCTCTTCCCCAAGGTGTGGTGTAAGCTAATGACCCAATGCCACTCATTGGAGAGCAGGTACGCTGTATAGTCACATATGGTAAATTTCCATAAACACTTTTTGAAATCATGAAGATTGGTCGTGAAAACATTCTTAAAATAAACACAAGTAAAAATAAAAACACAAATTCACGAGATTGTCTCTTTAGAACTTCTGATGCTAGGCGGAATTTTATTCCATGAAATGTAAGATGGTCTGCTGAGGAAGCGACAGTAAGTTTTTTAGTTATTAAGAATGAATTTTACAAAAGTAGGGCATGGGTTCCTTACTATTACTCAGAAGGCCAGGCGTCTTTGCAACATGTCGCAAATTCCCCTAAAGGATAGCTGAGCAGTTCAGTTTTTATATGCACAAAGTGGCAAATTAACATAAAAGTCACAGAGAGGACTGTTTAATTTGCAAGAAAATCCAAATTTCTGTCGATAACTTTCACCGTCCCAGGTTGCTACCTTGGGCTGGGAGTCTTCCACAACGATTTTTCTAGAAGCTTCAAAGACAAAGTAGGTTCGATGATTTTAGTAGGAGATGCCAAAATTCATGTAGACACTGAATGGGTTCATAGTACAGGCCTAAGTGTGGCAGTGTTGTCTTCATCTGCTAGCCAAACTTATATCATTATTGCATATGCTTGTACTTATTTGCAGCTTCCAGATTTAGAAGTACTGAATGCTGAACTGCCTCAGGACTTGGACACTCTAATATACGTAGAAGCTTTGACTTCTCGCCTGGTAAGATGAATAACTGCATACCTAGATTGGCTTCAGCAGGTTTTTCACCTCTCATATCATCTCAAATGATAAGTGCTGTGGATGGGAGGAAGCAGCTCAAAGGTGTAGGTCCCTTCTTCCCGAAACTCCAACTCAAAATATGTCTTGTCGGCCAAAGTGATATTGCAAGAAATTTAGAAAGTGGCTTCACTGAGACAAGTTTTCGTTGGTCATATTTTGACTACCAGCGAATGGCTCTAGAATAGATTTGCCTTAGGGCAGCTCGAGGAGGTTCAAAGACGATCGAGGACCATCTTAAGTACGTAAAAGTGTCCCAACACCAGATTTGGTAACTATAACCAAATAATGTATTTATAACCAAATCATGTGTTGAGAGAAACATATTTAGATGTTGGCAAAACCAAACTCTTTCTCAGTGTACGGCGTTACGACCTCTTTCGGGTGATATAAACATTCGGTATCACTTGCGTAGGTACAACCATAACGAAGTACATTAAACCTCTTCTCAACCATTAAATTTGTTGGTAGCTTTCTTTGTTTTCGTCAACGTTTTCGAGGTTGTCTGTTTTCTAAGGCTATCAAATATAAACTAAATGAGGTGCTGTATTAACAGATAATAGTTGGCAGCTGCGGTGTCGTATTTATAGTTACTATTCGGAGAATTTAGAACGTCACTAACCTGTTAAAATTCAATTAGCCATAATATTTTTCAAATGTGCTCTGGTGGCATTACTTTTCCTGCAGCTACTCACAGACTGTCGTAATGAATCATGATCAGCAGAGCCAGAAGCAGCATAAAATCAACGTAATGATCTAAATTGTGTTCCATGTATTTTTTGGTAAAAAAAAACTGCTTTCAAAAGTACAAATGGATTTTAATTTTCTGCTTTTTCCTTCTGCACTACTACATACCAATTCAGATTATTTACATTTCTTACATTCATGTCATTGTTCTTTCGAATTTTTCACTTATTTTGCTTGTTGGTAATTAAGCACCCGATGAAATTGCAAATTGTAATGTCAGCAAAGATGACGGAAAATTTCATATATACGTAAGTGGGAAGTGAAAATAAACTTACTGATGGAAAGAACATATCTACATATATCAGTTGTATACAGCATACAACGACGAAGCATGTTTCATTTGAAACAGAAATGAAAACACAATATCCGACAACCAATTTCTCAAGGATAAATTTATTTCTTCCTTGAAAAGTTGTTGCGCATCAAGAATTTTGTACTTACTCAATTTTTATAAAAAAAAATATATCAAGAAATCATTGCATAAGAACGGAGTGGAGTAGACACCGACTGAATCCAGGAAGTTAATAAAATAATCGGTAGTAATAAGGCAACAGACTTTTATGGAGGCACTACAATACTACTCATGAGCAACTGAAAAACTTTTCGCAATATTGAAAAAAAAAACTATTAATTTGAGCTTCAATTTAGGAACTTAATCACTTCTTAACCGATTACTAGCTTCATAAGACTCTTAATAAATACATATATAAAACCAATTCAGTAGATAGAAAATATTTAAATATTCAGTTGCACTTTAACTCGATTTAACGCGTTTGTGAATGTGTTTTTGTATAAGTATCCGCACTTTACAGGGATTTACCTACCCATAACTATCTACACATACCTACTTACATGCACATCAAATCAGAGGTAATATTCAAATTGGAAGCAAATTTATTGATGCGTATTTTCACGATAAAAAAACGCATGCTTTCCGCACTGCGCGTAATACTCGTATGCAGTGTTGCCACTTCGGCCTTTTTCAGCCTAAATTTAGCTTTTTTTGAATGCATTTAGCCTCAAAATAAGTGATTTATCTTTTAGCTTTTTTGGATTTGATTTGGCCTTTTCTGGCCTTTTTCCTTTTTTCTTACTAAAGTTCTTTATTGAATCGATATTACCGTTCGCTGAATTCGTCGGCCATCATTTACAATTTGAAGTTTTTCTACTTTACAAAATTGAAATTTTCATAGCAACTACAACGCCAAATAAAAGTAAATCCTTTAAATTTTTGTATCATGGGTATGTACATAAAGAGATTTATGCCAAGTTGTTATATTTGAAACTCAATAAATTCGAAAAAGAAAGCAAAAAATAATTTTTTGTTTTTAGCTTTTTTTTAGCTCGAAAAAAATATAGTTGCCTTTTTTAGCTTTTTTTTTGGAGACAGTCTAGCTTTTTTCTTCAAATAATTCTGGCAACACTGCTCGTATGTATGATTCCGAATGCAAATATGTTGTGCAGTATGTGGTGTGCGGCTGTATGTGTGTGTGTGAGTATATACGCCGCTCATACATTTTCACCTTCAAGTTAAGGCACTTTGATGAACGCATTGATTTCACATATCGCCAATGACGGCAATGCCAACGATGCCGGTAGTAGAGGCTCAATTGGATGACAGTTGCCAACGCGGCTAAAGTCTTAATTTACAAATTCATACACACAAATATATGTATGGGCGAGTATATCACGGCTCACTGCATTGCACATGCATTCTCATACTCGTATAATGTACGTACATATGTATGCATACACAAAATCTTACACACATACAAGCCTATGAACCACGTCAAGGACTACCAGGCGTATTAAAACGCTTAAAATGACATTACATTGATTGCAGCTGCGCACATATTTATGTATTTGCGAACGTACGTACTAAGTGCATATGTACGTACAAACATACATATGTATTAACGACAGTAGTACAACGGCCATAGACCATAGACTATATAGACTATGGCCCATAGTTGAATGAATGTGCGGTACTGAAATTGTTGCTCAATGATTGTTGAAAGTACGATTGGCGGAAATGGCACTGAGTGACGAATGACCAGATAAAGGAGAACTAGTAGTAGCGGCAGCAGCAGCAACATCAGCATCGGCTGAGTCAGAGTTGCTTGGTGATTGTGGTGGTGGTGGCGATGGTGATAAAGGTGGTTGTGTTGGTTGTGGTGGTAATGTGCAAGTAGAAGTAGTAGCAGCGACAATTTTCATCGGCATTGAGTATCCAGCAGATTTTGTAATATTTCATTGCCATCAATCATTTTCGATTTTTAATTAATGCTACCTTAATTGTAAGTACTCTTAATGCGTATCAGCGAGGGAATTATTTAAGTTTTCTACTTTTTATTATGTGACAAGCTATGTACAAATATGCAGACTTCGATTGTGTGCTGTATAAATTAAAATCGTTTTGAAGGATTTGGTAGCTTGATATTTGGAGACGTAAAAGAAAAATATTCAAGCACTTCGAGTTTCTGACGTATGTATGTATATTCGTATTTTCAAAGATCTATTCATATGACTTTTTTAATGAATTTCAATAAGACATTAAAAATCTTAACTAAGATATCTTGTTGACTAACTATGATGGTAATAAATAATAATATAAGTATATGGTTTTACGGATTTAAATGCCAGCATGAATTTTACAGTAATGTCATCGCATGAAAAGCTCATCATTCTTTGATTTTTTTCCTAAAACACAACAAATTTTCATAGAAATTATTTAAAAAGTATGTGAAAAAAAATTTGTTTCGTCGAAATGGAGAATATTTTTAATATTTATACTTGGATACCTTACAGATATCCAATTAAATTACCCTTTATTACAAATTTATTTTAAATAAATTTTATTTATATCACGCTTAATAAAGGAAGAGCAATTTCAATTAACATTTTCACTTCACTTAACCCTCAGACGACGGATAAGGTGCCCAGCGACTTATGATATTTTTGACAGTTATTTTTTGAATATGATGTTTGCAATCAAATGAAGTGGAGACCTTGAAGAAACTTTCTGTTAACGATTTTGAGTTTTATAATAACACTGTAAAGCACTCGGCTGGGTTTTGGACCAAAACAACTTACTATAAGAGATTGAGTCATAAGTAAAATAGTAATTTCTCCGTTTTTCGAATTTAGCCTCCGAAATCTAGATACAGGCTTTCGAAGTTCGTAAGTGGCCTTTGGTAAAATATTATTTTTAATTATTATAGGTAAATAACTAAAAAAGTAAAAATATGGGGATGGTCCGCTTTTTTCTCTTATTTAAATGTTGTATAACTTTTTTTTTGTGTGTAAACTTGTATTACAGGTGTTATAGGTCAGATCTTCGAAAAATTAAAAACCTGATATTTCAAAAACTTTTGAACTGATTTAGCAAATTGTTTTTGCTTTAATTACCCAACGATAACTGCAGTTACATATATTTCAAGGAACCAAACTTTTCCAAACCTTGACAAGCAAACAAAAATGGCAATAGTTAAAAATTTTATTAAATTGAAATATCAAAATGGACCGATTTTAAATTTTCTAAAATAAGCCCATATTAAAAGAATTTAAGTTAAGTTTTAAATAACATAACTTATCTTCTTCTTCCATGCCCCAAAGGTTTTTTGTTTAAATAAGTCTTCACTAAAACACAATTACCGAGGAAACAAGTAGAACGAGTGAACGTTTCGAGAACAAAAAAAAATAACAAAATTTACTGTTTTCAAGTTGACGTATGTCAAAGGGAAATCAGCCGGGGAGTTTCCATGACCACCTTTCAATAGATCGGTTATTTAGCTTTAGGAATAGTATGTTTAACTGGACTTTTGCCAAAGTTAGTGAATCTGACTTTTGACCGGTTTTTCTATACAAATACTCCTATGTGGGACGTTGGCATCTGTCAACTGAGAAATCAAACGATGATGTTATTTCTCTTAAATATTTTATAGGCGTTCCCCACGTCAACGCACTATGGCATGTATATTGAGTTCTACATATAAGTAAAAATCAAAAATACTCTTTGCTCAACTGAATATATTTTATATGTAGTATGTTTTATTTATGGAATTATATTGCCGACTTTTCAATAATAATAATAATAGATTGGCGCTTACACATATGTTAGTGTTTGGCCGAGCTTCTCCTCCGATTTGTGGCGTGCGCCTTGATGTTGTCACACAAAGGGGAGGGACCTACAGTTTTACGCCGACTCCGAACGGCGTTTGTATTTTTGTGAGAAGCTTTTTCATGGCAGAAGTACCCTCGGAGGTTTGCCATTGCCTGCCGAGGCCACACCACAGCGGCCACCACTTTTCAATAGATGCTGAAAATATCATGTTTCATCAAAATAATTGTCTTATATTTTTAACTTCAGAGCACGAATACTAAATATTTAATGCACAGCTTTGTCATTCAAATGTTGTATATTTCAATTTAGCAGCTGCACGTACTCTAATAGAAGACAATTATTGTAGAAAGATAAACCAACTTCCGCGGTATGAATGATTTCCCTTTGTCAAAAACCTACAAACAAATGCTTTTTCTGCTCGATTGAGCATTAAACGCCTTTTTAGCTTTAAAATAGTTTACGCTACAACTAACATTACTAAAGCTTGGAAAATATTTAAATCAAATTCCTTGACCGAATATCCTTTAAAGGCAAAAATAATGGGAAAAACAAAATTTGTTTTTTCTCCCTACGTAACATTACGTATGCAATGAGCTATGCACAAAGCTTCATACAAACATACGAAGTACTCATATTAGTTTGAGTTTTTATATACAGTTTTGTCAGAAATGTAAAATCTGGCGTAGAAAAGTAACTTTTTGATGAAAGAGACAGGAGGACAGCATTATGTGATCTATGACATTAAAATACATACCTAGGTCCACAGAACATATCTTATGTATGCATCTATGTACTTATGTACTTATGCACACATGTATTTACATATACATACATACATGTGTGTATTCGCAAATATAGTACTTATGTATATGGTAATGCGCTGTGTTTTTTCGCTTCAGATTTGCTTCAGTAGCTTATTCATTTATTCATCAGAGGTTAACGTTGCGTATACGCAACCTACGAGAAGTTATACATTGTTGCCAATTCAACGGTAGCTGTGAAAACGCGACTTGCCTTATACAAAATGAAAACATATGCACTCAGAAACAGCCTATATAGCTGCTGCTAATAACACAATGACACTGTTCAGTTTTTTTATACAGTTTGCCGATTTTTCTACAAGCGCTTAGTTTTATTTTTCCCTTATATTTTTGTATTAGCTCGTCATGTTGTTGCACCCCCTTTCACATATCGGTGTCTTCATGTCTGTGAAATTCACTGAAATCCTTTCATAGACATAGATATGTATGTATTTGTGTAAGTAAGTTATACTTGTCCATCAAAAGCGACGTGGTCATTGATGAAGGGTGGAAAAGCTTAGATTCATTTTGTAACTGGGTCGGTCGATATGTCCAAATGTGTCCTTAAGGTCCATATTGTTTCGGTTTTACACTCATTTTTTTTGCTCCAGCTCCTGCTACATTTTTGTTTTTTTTTTATCATATCACCTTTTGCCTTCACATACATATTTCACTTTTCATGAATGAATGAATGAAAGCAGTCCAGTGAATTGACTCAGCCATGTTGCTAGCATGTATACGAAATAAACAATGTGTGGGTTCATGTACAATATTTTTTCACACCGGCTCGACGGGGGACACAAAGCATAAAAATTTACAAGCGACTGGCTTCCTATCTTTTTTATCTATAGCACAAATACTATCACACTCCCTATCAGTTTCAGACCTCAGTAGCAAATATATGTACTATACGTATGAGTACATAGCGTTTACGTGCATATACTTTTGTTATCATTTCTTTCGCTCTGTGCGTATTGGGGCATTTATACAGGCCTACTATAACCTGACAACCAACGTTAATTCCAATGCATCCGTCAGTAAAATAGAGTATGAACGTATGTTTTGTGATTTTTTTATATGCTATGATATGTTTTTGCATTTGCTGTTCGGCTTTAAGAAAAATTAAGCATTATAAGTATGCCGTATTACACATGTATATTTATATTTGTGTGTTCCTTTGGAATTATGCTTGTACGCTTAGTTAAGGTCCTAGCAAACAATTTAAGACTCTCACTTGTAATTGACTTTATTTATGCCTAAGCTATCAAGCGCGAAGTGTTACCGAGGGATCTAGAATAAGAATTCTGTCGGGTGACTTTCTACGCGCACGAGGAGAGACTATTACATACTTAGAGAGCTAACTTGGTTAAGGATACTTAGACCCCGTTGAAAGATTCTCCAATAGTTGTGGACAAGGTGTCAACTCCAGAAAAATAAAAGGCATTACTTTCGCGAGAAGTAGCGAAGTGCCTGACAATCAATTTTTCTCAATGGTCGATTCAGCGCTAACAAAATCTGGCATTTAAGAAGCTCTGTAAAACTTGGAGTTCAAGTTAATACAAGGCATCGGTGGCCTTGTGGAGTTATGAATATTTTACAAAATAAAAAATGCTATTTGGGTTTCTTGTTCAAGACACAGTTTGTTCATTGCGCATAAATGCGGACCTAAGCGTTAATTTATTTTCAAAGTGAAGGATTCCAGAGAGTAAAGCACCGTTTGCATTATTCTACTTTTCATTCAACTTTTTGTTGAACGGCCTTTCAACCAATCAACTTTTTTTTCGTGCAACCCTGTGTAGGTGTGTTCCCTTACGCGCAGATTTGCATTTTTACATGAATTAGTTCGAAAAGTACAGGAACAAACCATTCTATACACATAAAACCATTTTGTTTGAAAGTACAATTTCGGAAATACTTTATTTAATTGCTGCAGCGTTCACTATTGATATGCGATTTGCTGAAATTTCGCGATTACAATCCATTTAGTTCAAGCAAACAAACAAAGGCCGTTCAACAAAAAGTTGAATGAAAAGTAGAATAATGAAAACGGTGCCTAAGGCAGAGAGGTAATAATAGCACTTTTATCAACCAATCAATGCTCTATGCCAACTGACCAATCGGAAATGCCAGGTTCTTCTCCATCTGGTCTTTCCATCGCAGAAGAGGCCTTCGCGTTACTCTGCTAACAGCATTACGATCCGCGTTGCATATTGTCCATACGTACGGCGTGGCCGAGCCAGCGGAGCCGCAGTATTTTAATTAGCTGCAAAGCTTATATAACTCATCGTCTTCCGCAGAATTTTTCTCTCGGGCACTCGAAAAATCGCCCCATCGGGAGTTTTCATTATCCATGCTTCTGCCTCAGTCCAAAGTAGTACTTGTTGGCCTGAGTGATTCTCTGTTATATTTCAAGGCTGAAAATACTATTGGTATTAGTGCTGGTTCCTTAATAAACGAATTGGTTAACCTTTTCGAACTTTTAACTATCAACAGTGACATGAGTGCCGATACGCATATGCTTCGCCACACTGATAAGGTCCAAATGAGGGTGGGCCTCAGTAGTGGGCAATGTCTACAACCTACAAATAATCCTTTGTTCTTCCTAGGTGAGTAAAATTTCGGTTTCACCATAATAAAAATGCATACCCAGTACCCCATCCAAAGGGAATAAATCTGTGGGTGCTAAAGCAAAGTAATTGCTTGAGCGCCTACCCTGGTATTGTAGGGATAGCAAGACAGTTTGAGCGCTACTGCTTAAAAAACGTTAACACCAGGCAACCTCGCGCGAATCTACTGTATGAGACCACACCCGCATATCCAATATTTGATCGAATTGCTACAGTTTATATCCAAAACACCCTTTTAAGTGACAGAACTTACGTTTTACCGAAGGCGCCGCGATATATCTTAAAAGAAGGCATTACTTTGGTAATTTTCAGCAATACGTGATTTCACCACAAAAGTAAATACCCAATCTCATAATAAATTTCAATGGGAACATTTCTGGGTACAGGCAGAGGTAAAATCATTAATTATCCTTATCCTATAGAAAAAAACATACAAATTTTTAGAGCGTTGACTAAGTGAGCGCGTACTGCGAACTTCGCAAACCATAAGCGCAAAGCAGTCCGCCTATTGTGCGAGTTTATCCGTTTCGTTTGCTACACCCGCATACATAGTAGAAATTCCGCTGTTCGCGGTCCCACTAAAGTCACAATATTTAGAGAAGTATTAAAGTCTCCATAATTTTCAAACTCAAAATTAACCAGAAATTTATTTAAAGAAAAATAACTATTGTGCTGGTTTTTAAATTAGCGCCATTTTGAAAATTGTTCTAACTCACTTTAGGGTTGAAAGTACCTTATATAAGACTACCATTTCCCAAGGTTTCAAAGAAATCGGGGGAGCACTTGCATATGGCTTATTTTCTTGCCCATATGATTTAAAATTTAAGAATCTTTGAAATATATTTTTATATATTAACGTCTCGGAGCGAATAAATCAATTTTACTTGTACAAATTCATTTCCCGTCCTCTGTTATTTCAATTCTAATGTTATTCAATTATTTAACCAAGTTTTCAATGTTGCTGATTTCTCAATTGTCCTGTCTGGACGACAGTTTGGCGTCACGCGCTCAACAATTCATTCTTTCGTTACATCTTTCAACCCAAACTAATTCAATTCAATTCAATTCACTCAAATTCTATACAGCTTTTTAGTTGTTGGTCCATTACAATTTGGTATTTGTTTTTGTTTATTTATTTGTGGTTTTCTTTTTTATTTTGTGTGCTTTTTTATACTATTTCGGAGTTTTCATGTTCTGTTGCTGTTTTTTTTGCGATGGAGATACGAAACCAATTTATGGTTTTACCATATCGGAAGTTCGCCCAACCTTCCATTGCCTATATCGGCTTGCTGCCACCACTCCCACAGGATGCCAAATAAGAATGGTTTTATTTATATACGAGTGCATACTTAGATATTAACGCGAAGCTTGAAATACAAAACATAATGTTGTGATAATAACGAGTGCGTCTATATAGTCTCGCCTCTGCCTGTGTTTGCTGCCGCGGTCAGCTGGCTCGTTTATGTTTTTCGCTGATTTAACGGTTTTTCGTTTTTATTTTCTTTGGAATTCTCATTGTCCTCTTAAAGAATGGCGTCATTATTGTTCAGCCACTGTCGAAGTATTATCTCTAAAGATATATATATGTATATCTAAATACATAAGTATATTTACATGATTTCATTGTTAGACTTTTTATTGTCGTAGCCTTTTCAATAGGACCATAACTGTAATGTATATATGTACATATGTATGTGAGCACATAGTACATTCTTGTAAATTTTAAAATGTTTTATTTCATCGGAGCTTAAATAGTCGTATAACATATTTTTTGACATAGACTTCCGCTTAAGCGTCAATTTGAATTTCGCATATTTTACAAAAGCAATGGCCTTATTCATAAAAAATTAAATAGATTTAAAAATCTTTATAAATTGACGTTTTCATAAAATTTTCATTTTTTAAAGCCATTTTATTTATTATAAATAAGGCTTCAAGAATATATTATTTTTTTTTTAATTTTCCGCCGTCATATTTAATATTATGTATAAATGTGGAATTTCGTGAGTACGTTTGTTATTTATACACACTGGAATTTAGATAAAATTTGGCACAGAGAGTTCACTAGCCAGATTAAAATACACAATAATTTTTGAAGATGGTTTCCAACTATTTAGAAGTTTAAATTTGATTTGTTTAAAAATTAAAATATTGCAACATATGGATATGAAACGAAAACGGGGTTTAGTTGATGATTTATTTCGAAAATATTTTCGGAGTAGGTTGTCATCTCTTTATAAAGCCAAATTCAATTAAGAAATAATAATATGCTATGGGTGTTAAACAAGAGATGTTTCAGAAAGATGTATGCGAAAAATATTGCTGCAATATGGGTGTTGAACAAAAGACATTTAGAGAACAAATTTATTTTGAGAGGGCTAACACTAATTTAATAAGTCAAATTCAAATTAATTAATAAATTAAGTGAAATATAACGTACATACATACGTATGCGCGTATTTATACCAATAAATGCATTTTATAATATTTTTAACATTTTCAAAATTTTAATCATTTTGTAATTCAACCACCGATAATATTGACATGAAACAAAAAAACAATTATTTTATTCAGATACATCTATGAACAGGTTTTGAAAATTATTTTTGCCATTAATTGAATATTCATTTTTAACAATCCATTCAACTTATTAAAAAATTTCAGTTTAATTTTTTAAACCATTGGCAACGCTCTTCAAACACCTCAAACATATTCCTAATGTTCAAACTAAAGATTTCTTTATATTTTCTTTTGTTTGACGCCCATATTTTAATATTTCACATTACTTGCGCAAAGTTTAAATAAATTAAACTTTTTAAATAGATGGCAACTCTCTTTAAAATATTTTGAATTTAAAACCTTCTTAAACCTCTTTCGTGTAACACGTATATTGTGATACGTCTTTCAAATACTTAATTGTCTTAACTCAGGTTGAATTTGATGTTTTAAACAAGTCGCAACCCTCCTAAATAGACTTCAGAAATAAAGAATTTTCAAACCTATTTCAATTGAAGCCACTTTCAATTGATACCCATCGAATAATAACTCATTCATCATACGAAATAATTAGACTTTAGCTTTTTAAACAGGTGCAAACGTTCTTCAAATACCTCAAAAGTATTCTTAATGATCAAAATAAAGACAAGCATATTTTAATAATTTTTTTATTTTTTTTATTTGGCTACTAGAAGGCGAAACACTTTTTTCAGACACACATAGTTTCTGGGTCATTTTGACCCAAGATTTATTTTATTTTTAACTTAATTTTAATGTCTCAAATTAAGTGTTTAGAATTCTCGGCAGTGAATTCTATGATTTTAATTTGGAAAATTGTCTGATTCACCACCAAAGGAGCTGACAATGGCAAGAGATGCCACCACTCAAGACAAGTAATATTATTGAAAACAAAATTTTATAAATCAAACCCGATTGATTAAATTTGACGTCATTTTGGACAGAAATCAACTCAACATGGAACTCTCTTATATCTGGTAAACATAGTCTTTACCTAGCGGAACTTTCAAACCAGGTGATAAGTTCGCAAAACTTTCTATGAACAAAATCAGATAAAAGACAGCAACTTTTCTTTTGTCCATACACACTCAATTCAAGAAAATATTAAAGTACATATGCAAGCTGCAACGAAAAGCTGATATAAATATACAAAATGTATTTTTATAAAAATTACTTAAATGTGTTCGTAACTCATTAATTAATAAACAAAATTGCTGAATTGAAATTAAAAAAATGGGTTTATTATTGGGTCAAAATGACCCAAAACACTGTAGGCGGGGGCAAATTCGAAACAAAGCAGAAGGGTTAATTTGGAACCTCATTTTTTAATTGATTATTAAGTAATTTGAAATTAATTTTTCAACAGGTGGCAGCTCTTTTCGAAAAACTAAAACTTTTTTGCATATCCATAAGTCAAGCCCTTTCATTTTACACCTCATTTTTGAAAATCGGACCAACAGTACAGATCTGAAGACATTCACAAAAACTGCCTTCGCATATTATATATATAAAGGATGTTTTTTTAGACGCAATACTTTTTTCGGAGTTGGTCTTTTTGACAGCTGTTACTTGATTTATACTCAGTTTGGTTTGCCATTTGATAATGACATACGTCCCGAATTGCTGGTAAAAGTGGTCAAAAATTGGGCCTCTCGGCTGGAATTTATTCGAGCCAGCCGCGGCGGTCACTTGCCCGAAATCATTTTTAAAACATAATGGCAAATACTTATCTTTATAATAAAGCTAAATTCTTGGTCATAACATTAAAGTATATGAGTTTTATTTCTTCTTGAAAACCACATGTCCAAAAAAAAATACCCTTTATAAGATATTTCGCCTGAAAAAACTTCCAAGATTTATCTATATACCTTGTAAATTTTCAAAACTTCTAAGATCAAAAATCGTGCCATAACCTGATAAGAAGATATAAAAGCGATGGAAATG
Source organism: Rhagoletis cerasi (assembly GCA_029783565.1). NCBI lineage: Eukaryota > Metazoa > Arthropoda > Insecta > Diptera > Tephritidae > Rhagoletis > Rhagoletis cerasi. The sequence goes on along the minus strand of JAPVRG010107948.1, from coordinate 3,338 downwards.
TTATTTTGTTTTTTAAACTTAGCTGCTTATAGCTTATTAACTTCGAATAGTGACATCTTGCTGACAGGGATATCATAATCATAAATGTGTGTATATATGTGCTTTTATTTCTTTATGAAGTCAATATGAGTACATCTAAGCTTATTTGTTTTTTATGAAGATTGTAATGGTTTACGTAATAAACGTCACCTACCCATTTTCATTTTGTTAAATTCTCTGCTTTTCACTAAATTATCTTAAGTCATATGTTAGATGCGTATGCATAATATTTTGATTGTTGATAATAAACTTTAAACGCTTTAAGCATCATTCAAATGAAAATTTCATATTTTCGTGTGTTCAGAGTAAAAAGAAATTGAACTGCACTATGTTATAATTGCTTTACCATGAACTAATTAGGTTCTGACATTAATCGTCTAATTTGGTAATTTGAAATAATTAATCTATGGGTTGCATTTGCTAAATTGTGTGTGTAAAAGCATCTGTTTAAGTTCGGATAAATTTATATGATAAGGACGTACACACATATAAATTCATATGTGCTTGAGCTTGTATAAAAGCCTCTTGCAAAGTAGAAAGTTGAGATCAATTACGTGAAAATTATAAACATTCCGGATGAGGAATAATCGATGGAAAAATCGATGTATTCATGGTTTTACAATTTTTTTCACCATCGATAGTCATTTGCCAAGAAGAAAGTTGTTCTAGAAAGTTTTTGCTGGGAAAACAAGTGGCAAAATCAGATTTGCGTGATTATGAAATAGTCAAATCACGAATCCAAAAATCAAATTGATTTCTGTATTAAAAGTTTTATCATGAATAAATTTTATTTGTGATTTGATTAGTCGACCAAATAAAAACTAAATTTTGTTTTAACTTAATCCGTTGAGCAAATTAATTTGATTCGTGATTTACCAACTAAAAAATATTTTATTCATGCAAAGCAAGTACGTTTTTGAGTTGTTTCCAATGTAAAAAACTTGGGCATGCGCGGTAAAGACATTTTCAAATCCAACGATTTGTGTCTTTGGTGGTTTCTGGGGGGTTATTTGAATACTGATTTCGAATCATAAATCAGTTACACCTCATGAGCATGCGAAGGTTGGAAGAAACTCGAAAATCGTGCTTGCGTTTGATATAAAGTATTTTCTAATAAAATTTATTTTTTATCGAAGTCTAGTTAAACCTTTAACTTTTCATCGAGATCCAGATTTGGTTTTTAAAATTCTTAACACGAAAGCGTGTTAGACTTTTCTTTTTTTTTTACCTAGATATTATTTCGTATGCATTTGGAGTATTTGAAAAGGCAACAAGCTTAATAACATTAAGAAACTAAAACCACTACAAGAATAAAAACCCTAAACGGCAGAAAAATATTCAGCCTCTCCGACATATTTCCTTGTCAGCATTTAATCTATTATTTTTATAAAATTCTTAAATAAATACTTCCGCTTTTAAATACTAACTACAAGTAATTCAAATATAATCTCATAAATCTGCGAGTTCTATAAATGGAAGAACGCCACAAAATTATTTTCCATGTTCTGTTGGTTGTATTTATAAATTTAATAAAACCAAAAATAAAATACAACTGCGTGGAAAATAAGTTGAGCCGGTTGTGTGTTGAGCCCACAAACGCCAATCAAATGCAGCTGGTCGCACTAATAGCAGTACGACAGCAGTTTCTGCTCTGCAAATTCTTTAGGTGAAAACTTTTATCGCTCGAACTGAAACATTTAATGCCATAAGCGGCTTAAGGGTCAGCAGCAAGGGCAAAAAATAAAAATAAAAATAAATAAAAACAAATAAAAAATATGAAAGTAAAGCAAAAACAAAATAAAAATTCAGCAATTGAAAACGAAAATTCCTTAGAATGTATGCGAGCGTGTGCGATATGGGGGCGCTTCAGGAGCAGGTGTTCTAAATCACTGCACCCGCAGCTATTAAGTATGTAGCTATTACTTGATTGCTAAATAGATACGATTGAAACGTAGATTTTTTCGTGCAGTGGATATTTATGAAATAGTATTTACGAAATATAGGAAACAGTATATGTTTTTGGCTTTTATTATATTTTAAAGCCATGAAAGTCATATTTCTTCTCCCTAATTTCTGGTACTGCAAAATACAATATTTGGGAGCAAACGAATTGTATTGCATATATTTTTTGTACATCTTCTTGATTGGCGCTGGATACATACTTATGTAAATATATATCAAAGTATTTATGTCACACCAGCCACAAAATGTTGCCTGCTTATTTCCGTTACGTGTATGTATGTGTATATGTACATATCTATGCATGGCTTGTCACAAGAGGAACAAAAACAAAAATACGAGAAAAAAAAACTGATTTGACTCCGCCATTCCTTTTAAAAAGTTTTACGACATTTTATATGAAAAAGAGTTGGCTGTATCAATTTTTTTTTAATTTTTTTTTCTGTCCCTGGTTTTGTTTTTTCTTTTATTTTTATTTTTTTTTAATAACAAGCAACCACGCGCAGCTTCACGTGCACCATGCCCCGGTGTGTGCATATAAAAATAGCTACAGCTGTAATGTGACGGAAACAATTCGATTGTTTACACCATCATAATATACCAGCGCTTATACAAATTTACCTCACCGCTTGCTTACAGTATACTGTATGTATGTAGTATCGCACTGAATTTGTAAATTAGCTAGAGCAATAAAAAATAAGACAACAAAAAATCACTTTGTAAGAGACAAAGTGGAAAATCTGACAGCTCAGCATGAATTTGTATTTGAAAATAAACCAGCCATAATCCTATCACTTTGTCACCTTTTATTGCTATTTATATATGTATTTTTTTATACTCAAACATACATTTGTATAAGTATGTATGTGTGTCAGTGTATTGCATAAGAAATGCGCTCCTATCAATGGATTGGCCTTGCGCGTTGTCGCATTAATAATACGAGACTTGTTTGTAGTGGGACTTTTTTATTGTTTGTTATTGAAGTGTGTCTAACATTCCGCGTTTTATGCGGTTGCATTTCTACATACTTAGTTACATATGTACTTATGTTGTAATACTGCTTGCAAAAGTTTAGGTAAAGGTTTGTGCTTTGAAAGATCTTCGCAACGATTATTTTCAATCCTGAAGGTATAACAGCCATCCACATTTTAGATACATTGGGAGCATATGATTAACCCTATTTAATGATGATCTGCATACAGCGAATGGAAGCGACTTAAGAAAACTTAAAAACAAAAGTAGTATAATAACCAGGGCTGCAAACCGGTTTTGAACCGAACCGGTTTTTGAACCGAACCGCCGCTTTTTTCGGGCTTCGAACCGAACCACTAACCGAACCG
>JAPVRG010107947.1:0-13841 GCA_029783565.1 Rhagoletis cerasi | reverse complement strand
AATTTCAAAATATCTCGAAAACTGTTCTACTTTTGAATCAAATGTTTACATATTTGGAATCAGCAGGAAATTCTACATAGGAATCATGTATCAAATGCTGAGGATATTTTTTGCTGTCGGGTAGTGTAATCAATGTACTCCTACAGTTTCGAGTGTTTCCATTCATCCCAGAATATTATATTGACCTCAAAAGGTAAGAACTCATTTTCTTACGTGTAATTCCTATGGGAAAACTAAAGGATAGATGCGGCACCTCTTAGAACTGTCCTAGAGAGGGGAGATTCATGGAGGATCATTACTATACCAAATGCTAAAATTTGAGTCTTGTGCCGGTCGCATCGCAGGATTTTTTTTTGTTTTGATGCAGTCTAATGTATATGCATAAAATTTGTGCAATATGTAGGTTGCTTTGAAGGAATAAGCATTCATAGTTAACATTCGTCGCCAAGAATTAGTAAGTTTAACCTTCCATATGCTAATATGAGAAGGGACTGAGCTATCAAACCAGAATGTACTTACTTGGTTCAAGTTTAACACTTAAGACTTTGTTATGCATACTTGGCATTGCATGATAATTGTCACGTAAAAATCTGTTAAATGAGCTTTGCGTGTAAGCAGTTACCCAACACATATGTAAAAGTCTGTTGCTTTTTGATTTCTACGTACGTACTTATGTAAAAATGGTAAAGCAGTGCCATTATGCCAAGTATGCATAAAAGAGCCTTTAGTCTTCAGCTATACATATGCATGTATTTATTTATTTTCATATAATAAAAAGAGTAACGATGCAATTCTAGTACATAGGAGTAATGATAACACAAACAAAAAACCCGATTTTTTTTTGACATACATATAAACGATGTTATTTTTAATCACCGGCTGACATATGACACAAGGAAAGTGCATCAGCAATGCTGTGTTTGCTCGAGTACAATCTCCTCCTGATATGGCTACCTTGGCATCATCAATCTGTTTTTCAAAGTACTGCAGCCTCTGCTGTATTAATCCTGGACATTGGACATTAGGCACATCTATACTGGATTTGACAAGTGATTTTATTTTGGACCATATTGTCTCCACTGGATTTAGCATAGGCGAATATGCTCCCAAACGAATTACACTTGCCTGCCCGTTCGAGTGCTCTTGTACGCCTGGAGTGGCTTGAAGTGAAAATTTCTGAATTTTAATTGTAACTTTCTGAATTTGAAATGAAATTTTCTGAATTTGAAATGGAAATTCTGAGCTTGAATTGTAACTTTCTGAATTTAAATTGCAACTTTCTTTCACTACAACGTAGGGATGCAAAAAAAACATCGATGCATCGGAAACATCGATGTTTGCTATTCGATGCATCGAATAAAATCGATATTTTGGACTTTAAGGTATACATCGATTTATTTTTATTTCGATGCATCGGCTTATGCGTACAAATTTACAATACTGAAATTATTTTGTCAGCTTTGTTGTTGTAACCGCAAACAAATTCCCCAAAGAGTTTTGGGGAATGATGCGGGAGTGGCAGTCCTTGGCCAGATATGAATCTGGGTCGTTCCGGTTACGTAGACCCGATTGTCGTGAGAAGGTTTTGTCAGCTTTCAACCTCTTCGCTGAAGTAACTACTATAAATTTGATTTTCTCACTATTTATGGACTCTTAAAATATACATTTTAGCAACATTATACAAAAAGTACGAGTTATTTGCAGTAATTGGTAATTTATTGATAAAAACGTTTGGTGGTAAGTGACCATCTACAAAATGGTGTATGATATTGCCACTCTATTTACCTTCAATAATAATTGTTTTCCTTATATGGTGTGTGCAATATAAATTACTATGTATCAAAAAAATCCACTTTCATGATCCGTTAGCTTGCGCAGGCGCCATCCAAAAAATTAGATTTAATGAAAATAGTCTCGACGAAAGCCATGGCGAATCCGATTAAGATTAATCGGACCGAACTTCAGAAGATTTCAGTCTTTGGAGCGATCACCGCAAATTAGTGCATAGAAACTGGAAATCTAATAGAACCGAGGAAAGCGTTTCAGATGAGCTATCCGTCTACTTAAGAGCAACAGTTGGTCGGTTAAATGAAAATCCTTTGTAAATTTGGGTGGATTTTAAAGAGCAATTTCCAAAGCTGTTTCACATAGCTTCTAAACATTTAACAATTGTATCCAGTTCAGTACCTAGGTTAGGTTAGGTTAGGTTATCTAGGCTGCCCTCATCGCTCAGGAAGAGGGCACACTTAGGCCATCATGGGCCCGTTGTGATGCCATATTAGAGACTCCATATGTCCCTCCGCCTACCTTAGAAATGGAACCACCTTGAAGCTTTGATGAAGCGCACAAAGTCGTAGATACGGGCTGAATCTAGTTCTGCCAGACATTCAAAAGAATAATGTAGGAACGAGCATCGACGAGCTCTCGCCAGAGCAGGACAGTGGCATAGGTAGTGCTCTAACCTTTCGATTTCCTCCTCATCACCGCAGCTACGACAGTAGTCGTTTGACTGCAAACCCATTCTAGTGGCGTGGGTTCCAATCAGGCAATGCCCGGTGAGAACTCCAATAACATGTCGGAGCAGCGGTCGCTCCAAGTGAAGGAGAGGGCGAGATCTACGTTTGTCCATCCTAGGCCAAATAAGTCTCGCTATCCTGCAAGTAGGCTCAGCAGACCATCTTATATTAGCCCGTTCGTCAAAGTTATTCTCCAGCCAGAGCTTGCAAGAAGATAGCGGAATGCCCGCATTACGAGCTGTACTTGTTGCAGACAGCAAGGTTCCTGCCCTTGCTAGTTCATCTGCAGTACAGTTTCCCGGTATGTCTTTATGGCCTGGCACCCACACAACATTAGTGACGTAACGTCTCGCCAGTTCATTAAGAGTACGTCTACATTCCATAACAATCTTCGATGTAGATTTGTCAGAATTAATGCTTTGATAGCTGCTTGGCTACCAGAGAAGATTGTTACCCCTTTCAGAGTTCAGTACCTACCAAAAGACTTTTTTCGAAGGCTTCTCAAGTGTTGAATCAGCAGCGCAACTGATTGCAAGGAAAACATAATAATAAAATTTTACTTTTACAAAGTTTAGACAAAAACAACTGGAATTTGTAACTATTTAAATCAATAAATACCTTCCACTTTGAGTTTACACTTAAACATGTATTGAAATTCCTACTGTTTCATTTTCCTGTTATATATTTTTATTTGAAACAAACTATGTATATAAATATGCATATCAGAAGAAATGGCGTTTAATCGTCTCTACAACGATGCCAATTTATTAAGAATCGTGTCAAAATTTTTTGAAATATAAGGTTTTTGATTTTTCGAAGATTTAACCTTTGACTCCTCATAGCACCTGCACGGTGCGGTGAAATAACGCCAGCGGAAATATCGCCCGTGGGCTTTATTTCCTTAAAAAAAAAGAAATAACGCCAGCGGGAGTTATTTCCCTTTCGAAGGGGAAATAGCGCCCACCGAAAAAAGGCAATAACGCCCGCGGGCTTTATTTCTTAAAAAAAGGAAATAAAGCCTGTGGGCGTTATTTCCTCTGGCTTCATTTTACTGAAACATACTAATTATAATTTTGTATAACTTGCGGTCTCCACCTATCATCTCTCGTGCTAAAGCATGAACTTTAAGACATGAATGTTACGTGGAGACTGCTAATTTCTCATGTTAAGACACTCATGGCAAGGGACGGCGTCTTAACATGGTTGTCTTAATATCAAATGTCATTTGAACATTTGACAGCTTCATTTTTCTTTTCTAGCGGCATTTATTTGAAATAAATAATAAAATGCATAGCGATATCCTTTTATGAAATGTAAAATTATAATTTAAAGAACACACAGAAATTTCGTTCGCCTGTTTCAGCAAATAAATTCAGATGAAATATGTACATTAGAGCGTATCGCCTTACAGGCGAAATAAAAAAAGCTCGCCGTACTCCCCCTCATATGCAGTGTTTTTAAAAAGCATTTAAAAAAATAATAAAATTATTTTTTTTGGACAACCCTAGTAGTCGCCTATTCACATTTTTCTTCATATCTTTGGCATTTATAGACGGATTTTAAAGTGTGATACACCAATGTTTTTGTCTCGTGGAGGGGGGTTTTCCTACGGATGTTCATTGGCCTCATGCGCTCCATTGTGGTACTCACCCACCAGATCTCAGTTGCTACCACCCTAACGTACCGCCCTAATGATAATAACTTAAACACCGTCAAAAATCATTAATCTTTTGCGAAAAAAGTATTTCGATTTGTTAAGTAGGAAAACCATACGGAAAAAGCCAACTTTTTTTTTTTGTTTTTTTCTTATGAAGCACCTGAGGTCAATGAACTTCCCTCATCGAGACAAAAACATTGGTATATCACATTTTAAAATCCGTCTATAAATGCCGAAGATACGAAGAAAAATGAAATTGGGCGGCCACTAGGGTTGTCCAAAAAAAAAAATTATATTATTTTTTCAAATGCTTTTCAAAAATACTTCATATGAAGGGGTGTACGGCGAACTTTTTGTTTTCGATACGGTCTAATGTACATGCTAACAAATAAAATGTTAAGGCAGCACACATAAGAAATCAAAACAAAGTTAAGACACGAAAATGGCAGATGTTAAGACGCTACGATTGGAACGTGGAGTTCTCGCGTTAGGTTCTGAAAACGTAATTACTCTATTTTTGCATATCATGTAGCTCTGCGTTGAATTCCCTTCTGCAGTATACTCATAAAATCGAACGTGATTTTTGCCAATAACTGATAAGCGAATTATTGGAAGTTAATAAAACTAAGAAGCACGCCTCGCCATTACGCCGGAAAATTTATTTGTTTATATACTTACATAGTTTAAATGCTCCTTATGGGTGTTTCCATGAAAATGTTAACCGCAAATACAGTTAAACGTGTCCAAACGACTTTATAAATTTAAATTTCGTATTCAGATGACGAAAAGAGGTACCGAAAACACGAAACGGTGGAAAGAGGAACTAAAAAAATTAAATAAAAAATTTAATTTTTTATAAACAAGGAATTTTTAAAGAAAAGAAAAACTCCCATGATTCGCAGACTTTCGCTTATATGTATACGTGCCTTAAAACCACTTCTTTTTTTGTAGCGTACGTTATTGCCTTTCTTTGAACAGATATTTTCCACACCAAAGTTTCGACGCTGCCCATTTTTTATTCAAATATGGTACCCTTTGATTGCAACATAACCGCAATCTTGTTTTTCAGTAACTTCTATTTTTGTGAGATTTATATTATTTCATAAGCGTACGAATGTCGCGTACGACTGCATGGAAACACCCATATGTATGTACGATGAGGAGTTGGTTGTTCGTGTACCCATGCCGCAGAAATACTGCGGTGATGTGGATGACGCACGGGCTGTTTTAAGTGAACTGTAGTTGAAACTTTGAATTATTTAATTTTCATACATATGTAAATACATTCATTTGTATTAAATATATGCATTGAAATTTGTTAATTTTTATTTCTTCTTATAATGAAAGAAAACAAATATTTAGTTCAATGGTATCATATTAGTTTTTGATTTGTATTTGAATAGGAAGGGGGGTTTTGGATGTAGTCTAAAACGGAGACAAGAGCCACAATGAAGATGAAATAAAACCCGCGGGCTTTATTTCATTTTTTTGGAAATACAGCCCGCGAGCGTTATTGCCCTATCGAACACGGATAAATATTACGAAGGAATTATGTACTATTTAGGTGCTTTTTAGGGCCACCGAAATTATTTTAGTTGCTCACTTAGTTTCCTAGTTTCGAAACCCATACTTACAAACTTAACAAGAATCTTAACCCAAATTGTCCCAGATTAATTTTTTTTAGATTTTTTGCTTTCTTCTATATACAGGGTAAAAGTAGCTTTAAAGTAAAGGAAAAAATATGACTAAAAATTTGGGAGATCTTTAGTTTGTCCGATATCGGCCGTTGCCATATGGCAACACGGGGCGAATTCTAATTGGATTTTTAGGAGACGGTTTTTGGTTAAAATATAAAATAATAAAAACATTATTTATAAGTTTTAATACATTTATTGATAATACATGCATATTCTAGCTTCATAGCGGATGTAGCAGTTAATTTTTGGTATAAAAAGTAGCAAAATATTTCAAACATAAACCCACACCACATTTTACACAGGCTACGCGTCCTATAGTTTTACATGCTTCAGCAGCACAACGACGTTTTTTGTCAATTTGGATTTAGTCCATCGTATCGAAGTGTATGTGTGACTGAATCTTCTGGGTTGCTTCTACGCATTTCATTCACATATCGGCCAATTCGCTTTGGGTTTTCTCCGTAATGCTTGCAGTAATACACAGAGATTTGTCTAAACTCCAATTGGCTTATGGTAGCTCGGTCAGATGATCTGCACAACAGCCAAGCATTTTGCACATAGGACTCAAGCCATGTAAAAATGGAACTCCACTACTTATTTTCTTTATATGCTATGCGGTAAAGCAAAATGTTTTGATCCATAGGATCAACACCTCACTTGTAATTTTTATACTTGGTGATTGCTGCTAGACGAGGATTACTGGTTTGCTTACTCAACTGCTTTGAAAATCGCTGTACAGTCCCCAACGGGTGGATCCCAAATGCAGTAGGCGCTATAGACACGACGCTATTATCCATCCATTTAGTAACCCGAATTCCATCCTTCTCCAATGTCGTACATACATACGTGCCTCGTTTATATTTGCACAAAAGCAACCAACATTCAAATCGAAATTTGGCGCCCAATTGCTAACTCGATTTCACATTGCGATTTTAACTGTACAAATGTCATCCGTTAAGTAACCTTCAGCTTCTGGTGGCTGGATATAAATAGCTTTCAGTTGATCCGACTCATCCTCCAACTCCTCTAGAAAATCTTAAGCCTTCTTCAAAGTTAATTTTCTAGAAAGCAATAAAATATATTGAAATATATTTATAGTGTTCATATTACACCTTTTCCAACAGTATTTCAGAAAAACATTTGAGCTTTTCTGAAATACAATTGTGATTTTCTGAAATACATTTGAGCTTTTCTGAAATACATTTGTGTTTTTCTGAAATACTGTTGGAAAAAGGTGTAGGCACAAAAACGCAACATAAACGGCAACCTTTCTAACGAACAGTTCAAAATTAGGTAAAAAATAGGAACAATTCACATTACGCCCCGTGCTGCCATATGGCAACGGGCGTAAAAAACACTTAAATTATCTAACATGCACGATTGTTTTGTATTGTTACCTTTTTCCTATAGAATCACTAATATATTAACTACTTTTTTATCACTGTCACATATTGAAAATAAAAATAATTTTCTATAAATTTACGCTTTCTTTTTCATATATGGCATTTCGATGGTTTTCTACCAATTCTTATTTTATTTAAAGAGCACACGTGTATCACACTCGATAGACAGCAAGACACTGCCGGAAGCGTAAGTGCTTTAAAAGCGACACCTTTTAGCAATTAGTTAACGTACATAAAAGCATTTTTAAACAGACGGTTTTTGTTTTATACGTGATTTATTTTGCGTTGCCATATGGCAACACGGAGTCAATTCGGGTTAATGAAAGATTATTGATTTTCGTTAAATAAAACATTTATTGTAAATAAAACTCATTATATTGGAAATAAATCTAATTTGTGGAAGGTGAAGTGAAGTGACGGCTTCCAAAGTGAAGTGAAAAACTTCAATTGAAGTGACGGCGGCAGCACTGTTCACCCAGCCAGATAGATTACCTTGCGCCCGTTTCGCTCAAGGATGAAACTGACAGTTGAGTATACTGTGTGTATTTGCATGGAGAGCGCCAGAACCAACGAAGGTTGGCCAACACTCAACTTTTGACGCAAGAAAGTTCGGCAGTGTATAGGCGGCGGTATTGGTGCAGTTTATGTTCCCCACCAAAATTTATCCAAATTGGTCGAAAGGGGTGTCAAACGAAGTATCACGAATCAAAAGTTGTTTGAAAAAACCTTTCGTATAGGTCCACTTTTTTGTTGATAAATTTTCGGGAACCGTAAACTGAACTTTTACCTAGGCGGCTATACAAACGCACGGGACATTTTTTTTCATCATTATATTTTTGTTGATATTACTTTTAAAAGAATTTTTAACCCAAAAAGTTTTATGTATGTGATAATGAACGTTAGCAGCTACTTTCGACATACAAATCAGAGAAGTTGAATTTCCCGCAACATAACTCCACGGAATTTCTTGGAAAAGGTGTATTTCGTGATTGTTTTGAAGATCGCATAAATATCTTTAAATTCCATGCAGTATTAAAATTTTAATCTGAATATTTTAAGTAAAAAAAATTGTTAATACAAACAAAACCTGAGAGTAATTACTTTGTCATTATGAGTTTACGTTTTCTCATTATCAATATATATATCTTCTTCTTCTTGATTGGCGCTCTAACCGCCTAAGTGATGCTGGTTTCCTAATAAACGAAGTCCTCTACTGTTTCGAAATTATAACTGTCAACACTGACGTGGGTGATGTAGGTACCGAGGTGCGAATGCGCTGACTGATTGTTTGATGACAAAAGATACTTCGTCTTTACCACCAAACCCATTTGCTTTGCTTCCTTGTCCAACTTGGAAAAGACAGAAGATACCTAGCGTTTTTTTATACCGATTATGTCGATATCATCAGCATACGCCAGCAATTACACGTTTTTGTAGTTAATTGTAGAATAGGGGTTAAGTTCTGCGGCTCTTATTACCGTCTCCTTATAAACTATGCTTAGAAGTTTGGCTTCGCGGTAGCTGGCGCATATAGCGGGGTCGCCTTTCTTGTGGATTGGGCAGAGCACACTTTCCTGTCGTCGGGCATGTGTTCATCTGACCATATTCTGCATTAGAGCTGATAAATGCACCTTATCGACTCCTCGCCGCTATATTTAAATAGCTCAGCTTGCAGGCGGCCGAGCTCCAGCAGCTTTGTTGTTTTTCAGCAGCGCGATTGCTATTCATACCTCGTCATAGTCAGGCGGTGGTACATTGACTCTATCATCATCGACTGGGTTATCGGTCTGGTTTTCTCCACTTCTTTCAGTCGTCTAGGTATCTGGTCAAATGTTCGATCGTTTTTCGTGTTGGCCAGCATTTCAGGCTCTTCCCACTCCCGGATTTCGGTCTCTCTCTTGTTTTTACGGCAAATACATCTCGATTCCCTCTTCAGCGCCGTATATCGGTCCCACATAGCTCGCGCCTCGGCCCTGTAGGCGGCATCTTTTTTCTCTGCAACTTCGTGACATTTCTCATCGTACCAGTTGTCATTTAGCGCTCGCTGAAATCCGAATACTTCTTCTGGGGCGGTAATTAATATGCGGGGAATGTGATTTCCCTGCTCGCATACGTCGGTTTGTTGAAGAGTGCTCTCAGAGAGCAGGTTTGAAAGTCGAGTGGCGTATAAATTGGCCGGATTCTTCCGAGTCTATGCGCGACCCTCGAAGTGTAAATACGTCTACAACACTGGAAACGTGCCTTCCGTCTATCACAACATGATCGATTTGGTTTCTCGTTTTTCGATCTGGAGACGGCCACGTAGCTTGATGGATATTTTATGCTTGAACCTAGTACTGCATACTACCATGTTTCAGGCCCAGCCTCGGTCCGTTATCGGACGTTTCGTCGTGGAGGCTGAATTTTCCGACAGTGGTGCCAAAGATCCCTTTCTTGCGGACCCTGCATTGAAATCGCCAAGCACGATTTAGATGCCGTGACGAGGGCAGCGCTCGTATGTGCGACCCAAGCGCTCATAGAAGTGATCCTTAAGTTCCTCGTCCTTCTCTTCCGTCCAGGCGAGGGCGCAGATGAACGACAAGAATCTTTATTTGATGCGGATTGTGGCTAAACGCTCGTCCACCGGGGTGAACTCCAGTACTCGGTGGCGGACTCTTTCTCCCACCACAAATCCAACACTGAATTTACATGGTTGCTGCATTAGACGTCGCAAGGCCCCACGATTTCTTTGCCTTGCCCTCCACCGCATTTCTTCGATGGCGTTGATGGCAGCCTTTGTCTTCCCAAGGACATTAACCAGGGGGACAGAGGCACATTCCCCATTAAGGTTCCGGATATTCCAGGTGCATACCCTCAAGTCTTAATGCTTTATTCGTTGCCGTGTTTGTCATTAAAAGATGGGGGTCCCATCCGGAGCTTTGAGTTACTTTTCATTGGGTGCGGATTTTACGTGGCGGGATTTTACGCGAGATTTACGCCTTCTCAACTTTAGCTCGCTCCAGGGGGTTCGGATACGTAGATATAAATATCTGGACGTCGTGAGATGCCATTTGAACCGTACGGAAAATAATCACTTCTGGCCACTCCCTGGTGAATGGCAGTCAAAAGCTTTCCCCACTTACGTGGACTTCTGAGCACGGAACCATCCTCCAATTTATATATTCCCATTATGAATTTACAATTTTCATTATCAGTTTGTTTTCTCATTATAAACCTAAGTTTCTCATTATCAATTTGTGCTTTCTCAATATAAATTAGTTGCTGAGTCATTTAAACAACACGTATCTTAGCTCACAGACTCCAGAGCAATGTACTTGTGGCACCTCATTATTATACTTTTTTGTGTTCTCTTTATAAATTTATGTTATTGTATTATCTCAATATGAATTTACACTTTTGCTTATCATTTCGTAATTTTTCTTAGTAAGGTGTAAAGTACTGAATACTCCATAGGGTACGGAGCATGCTGTAAACTTTACCTATTGCACTGAAAATATCATTAGACCACGTCAGCGTCCTGTTGAATATAACCCCTAGGTTTTTGGCAGTGCCCACGTATTTTATCACAGAGTCGTTCAGCTTTATTTTTAATAAATAACAGGGCACTGAGATTTACTTGGATTAAGGACTGAACCGTTGTCATACGCCCACCTGTATAGGAAGTCTAAGTCGGTGTTTAGTTTGGTTATACATGCGCTGACAGATACAGGAGGACAACAGAGATACGATTGCAGGCCATATTCAAAAATATGGGTATCACTATATTTTAACACAGTTTGAAAGTCATGAATATACAACACGAACAGCAGTGGTCCAAGGACTTATCCTTGCGGAACATCTCTAGCCAAAGGCAATGAGCTTGAAACAATCCCGACTGCGCTTACTGATTGCGACTGGCCGAGAAGGTATGATGCGAAATTATAAAGGCTAGTAAGTTTTGAGTCTTCATACGTGGGAAACCCTTAAAGGCCACCTGTTCACTAAAAATAAACTTATGCTGGTATAACACTGAGTGGGGCGAAACGGAAATTGCTGGCGGCAGATCTGAAAACTTGTGTATTTTCAATGTCACAGGATAATACACCACTATTACCTTTGTTGATGATATTCTATAATGTTGAGTTCCCTGAGACTGAATGCTAGTTTAAGTCCAGCGCTGGGCTCACACATTCTCGAATCTTTACTGATGGTTTCAAAACTGACTCTGGGTCAAGGTCAGGGGTCTTTATTGAAGTTAATGGGAATAAGCTCCAATTTTCTCTTGGGGAATATGCTTAAGGCATTGGCCAACCCTCTAACTACTTCCGAACCGAACTGGTTCGGCAATGCAAGTCTCCACTAAATTGTGATGGTAGACTTAAGGAGCATGCTTCACTCCGGGTGCCCTTTGGCCAGAGTTGGCTCAGACGCTGACTGGTCACTTCACGTGGCACAAACACCTGACTGTGAAAGGCGTACATGACAACTCCATTTGCCCATCCTGCCCTAAAGAGGATGAGACGGTGGAACACTTTTTGTGCTTCTGTCCCGCCTTTGCAAGAATTAGGTATGAGGCATTTGGCCGCGATGTGCTGAGAGACGAACACCTGAGCTCTTTGACCCCGAACAATATACTTAGGTTTATTTGTAAATCGTGTAGATTTAAAATCGATTAAAAGGAACATGAAAACAGTGCAATGGACGGCATGTAGTCTGAGTGCTGTTTTCTGCATGCGTTGTTTTGTGCCTGGTTCCGACAAAAACAGTTTTAACACTAGGACGCATACGCAAAAACTACAGTTATACATACGATGAGCCTCGGAGGATCGCCTACTTAAATATCTGTATATTAATTAAAATAAGTAAAGAAGTCTAAGTTCGGATGAAACCGAACATTAAATACCCGGCGTACGTAGTAAACATCGTTTTTTCACGATTTTGAAACCTACCGTTGTGTGGTAAGCAGGGGTGTTTTTTTTATTTCAAACATTTTCGATGATATGCTCAGTTAGACTTAAAGAAATCATTTAACTGTGTTTGATAGAAATCGATGAAGTGGTTACCGAGATAAAATTAAGTAATCATAATTGGTCGATGTCACGCCCATTTCTTAAAAGTCCATAAAAATCTTATTTCATGTTAAGAGATTGTTGTGACTACCAACTGTGAGTAAATTACCATTTCTAAACTTCGAATTATCGAAGTTTTCATATTTCTATAATTTAGCGTTGTATGAACAGTTGGCGTAATTTAATCCCGATTTCAAATACTTTCAACAGCCTGCTTTTTTGTATCAAGTACATTAAGCATACCGAGTTTGGTAGAAATTGATGAAACGGTTACTGAGATACGCATGTATTCTTAAGTGGGCGGTGCAACGACCATTTTCTAAAAATTTGTAATAATCGTACTTCCTGATAAGGAATTATTGCAAACATAAATTTTTAGTAAATTAGCTTAGTTACCGATTTATCACAGATTTCGCATTTCTGTAAATTACCGTTACATAGAAAGTGGTTATTGTCCGATTTTAAAAATTTTCGACCCTTTTCTATGTTGGGCCAAGATTAACACCCGTGCCAAGTTTGTTTGAAATTTGTAAAGCGGTTACCGATATATACATATATATCCATAAGTGGGCGTGGCTACGCCTCTTTTTCAAAAATTTTTAATATTCTTATTACTCGTTAATATATCATTGCAAATACCAGTTTTGAGTCAATAAGCTTCAGAGTTATTAAAACAGCAGTTTTTTATTTCTGCAAATTGCCGTTATATGGGACGTAGCAGTCGTTATTGTCCGATTCCGCCCATTTTCAATACCATCCGTCATCCGAATAGAAGTACGCGTACCAAGTTTCGTTGAGATATCAATTTTTACTCCAGTTATAATGTGCACAGACGGACGGACGGACAGATAGACAAGGCTTAATTCTCTTTTCATTCTGAGCATATTGGTATATATCTCTAATATATAAAAGAAAGTGACGTTAGTTACTAATCTTATAACTCAAGAATGCCTGGATCGATTGCGATGATTCACACCAATTCGGAATAATCTCCGGCCAAACAAGAAGAATACCCAAGAAAATTCCCAAAAAATCCCCGAAAAAAAATTATTAAGAAAATTCATTTTCCCATACATTTTGTATGGAGCGATTTTACGACGCCATCTTTATGATCGATATCGTCAATACCGTACATCCGATTGTGAAAACACGCACACCAACTAGGGATGCAAACGATACATCGATGATTTAGTCAAAAAGCATCGATGTTTGCCATCGATGTTTCAAATCTAAAAACATCGATGCATCGATGTTACTCGGAGCGATGTTTCACATCGATGTTTTTTAATTGATTGTATTTAGTTTACTTAAAATGTTTGCTACACTTTTTCTTGTATTAAACCGAAACCCTCCATTTCGAAACGCTCTGCCACACTCACTAATTCACTCTTTGCTCGTGTGTGTTTGTTGTAAAATACGGAGAATTCGTTGGTGGAATGTGCGCTTGCGAAATACGAAGAATTCGTTCGTGATATAGTGCGAGGTATGTTTTACAAAGTAATCGAAAATACATTTTATAT
>JAPVRG010107942.1:0-13373 GCA_029783565.1 Rhagoletis cerasi | reverse complement strand
TTTCGTTTGAGCAGGTGTTTCTTTTCGTTTGTCGCATATGCTTATTAAAACGGTTAAGTTTGTGTTATTGTGCCATTTATTTTAAAAACTCATTAAATTGGATTATGACAAAAGTATAGTTTGAATACATTGCGAATATTCTCCGCAGTATGATTCTGTCGCCCTGCGACAGTTTGGTTTATTACTATATTTGTAGACATTAAAGTCCAGTTTTGAGTTAAATGATGTTCAATTCCTTCTCTATCAATAATTATATTATTATTTTTTTAGCTGTTCACTATACAAAACTTAAATTGCAAATGCAATTTACGCTCTTATCGCAGCTCTGTTATGCACACCACACAAAACTAAAACTCGACGCTATGCTCTTGTCGCTGCTCTTATCGACGCTCTTATCGCTTATCGCAGCTCCGACATGCACGCAGCCTAATGCAGAGGAAACCAGTTCTCACTTCTTTGCTGACATCGCTTTTCAAAAGTAGTTAGTTACGGCCAAAGATAGTTAATAGTAGAGAACGACCGAACTTCGGTTTCGGCCTTGTTCGGCCACAAAAGTTCGGTTCGGTTTCGGTTCGGCTTCGGCAAAAAAAAAAGCCGAACTTTGGCCGAGCATTAATTATTGAGTTATTACCACATGTACACATGCCATAACAAGTTTTTTATGTTATTTTTACAAGAATACTTATGTAAGTATGTATTCTGAAATTTATGTGATTGAAACTAAAGTATGTAAATTTTTTGCTTTTTTATCAAAAATAATACTACATTTTTAAAAAGTCATTGCTTGTTTATTACTTGGGCCCTTCAAAATGTTCGGTTCGGCTTCGGCCGAAATTGGCCGAAGTTCAGTTCGGTTCGGTTCGGCCTTAAAAATCGAGGTTCGGCCTTAAAAATCGAGGTTCGGTCGTTCTCTAGTTAATAGTTAGCTACAAGCTAGTCCCATTTCCTGCAGGGTATCTATGAATATACAACTTTATGCGCATATAAGTACTGACGATGGTTTATTAGCGCAGCTATTGCGCTGTGATGAGGCTCTGGGCAAATATAAAATATTTTATGCTCAAGGAGTCTGCGTTGGATGCAGATGCTTAAAAGTTTGTTTATGCCTTGCAACAATGTAGATGTTTCATTTTATTGTTTAATGCACTAATGACACTCAAAATTTGCAATATACATGCATACCTATGTATAAAGTGAGTAGGTACATATATGTATGAATATGTATATGGGAGCTGAATTAGGTGGAAATATGTGCATACATCATGGAACATGTTTCATAGTTCTGTTGTCATGTCAGACCGTCATCAACATATTTAATTTACTATTTGTGCAAAAAAACATTGATATTTCCTAAAACCGACAACACACATAGTCATAAGTACATACGTATGCATGTAGGTATATGCTCTAAGTTCGAGTTTTCTCGAAAATTTATCGATATACATGTATTTTACATATGTACATACATATGCACCCACGATTCAATCATTCTGCAGACGTGCGTGTATACTAGAGGTTTACGTTGATAGGCTTTGTGATGGCGGCGTCGTCAACTTCAAAAAGAAATGCAGGTGGTTGATTATAGGAGCGAAGATGCTGGCTGTCGAGTCTGCGACGTCGAGTCTTTCTGGAATTTCTAATAACGCATTTTTTTTGTGCAGGAGCGTTCGCGTATCTTCGATGCAAGTTGGTTGGATCAGAGTCAATGTTTTGTTTGTATTTATGTATGTAAGTCTATGTAGAATACTGGAAAATTGCCTTTCGTCTATTAAAAAACTATTGATTTGGTTTCTCGCAAAAGGTAGCGTTCGTAAGTGTGCTCCAAACGCTCATATGTGGAATAGGTCTTTCGACCCATTTTCCTTCCTTTCATTAGGTCAAAATGAGTGCAAGTCAGCGAGATGTTGAAGAATATCACCTTGTTGAGAATTGTGGCGACATTGTCGTTGTTCTACGTCATCGCTGTTTACCATTGAAAATGAGTGAAATTTGCAAGAGATAAGCCATAAAGACTGGGTGCGTCTGCACGCTGCACATTTTTGCTGTTAATTTTGAATAATTAACACCTTTCCGCACTCTTCTCATTTACTCAATTATTTTTTAAAACTTACCCAAGTATACTCTCCGTTATCGGAAATCTTATATTATCTAGTGAGATATCTGATTTATATTTTTTTTTATTGATTTACTCTGCTTTAATCAATACATGATGTAAAAAAAACGAACTTGCGAAGTCAAACTCTTTTTTAACACGCTTATATTAGTTTCACTTGTATGTTTGTTTGCTTGCTTGCTTGCTTGTTTGTTTGTAACTCTCTTCTGGCAGCTGCTGCAAGCGTGTTTTTTAGTTTTTTTAAACTATATTCTGCTTATTTTAACACTTATTCCTAAATTAACTAAATTTAAATTTCGAAACCTTACTCGGATTTGTGCAAGCGGATAGACAGTCAAATTGTCACTCAAAATTAATTTCTGGCGGCCATTGTTAATACTTTTCTTCACACTTCAAACTGTTAGTTGGCGAGGGAGTGGTATTGGTATGGTGATAACATTAATTCAAATACATGGCAAATATACGAATCGTCAAGTTGAAAAATGCGAAAGAAATGGGAAAAACGAGTTGAGAACAGAAAGCAGCAGAAAACAAGCAATTGAACTAAATATACGGAAAAAAATTTGCAATGTTCTGGGAATTCCTACTTAAACTTGTGGGTATTACACAATTTGATTTTACTTACTATCGAATCCAAAATGCCTTGCTTGCACCACTCTACCCCTTCTGTCCAATAGCAAAACGACAGGCGGCATGGTGTATGGTTTGTATGAAGCAAGGTCACGGGTGGCGCAGAGATATGAGAAGGTGTGTGAGCTTGGCTGACTGGCGCCACCATTCAGACTTCACTAAATATGGTGTTAAAGTTGTCGTTTACTTTTGTGCCAATGGAATAAATAAAACAACATCGATGCAGCCAAGAGAGTAAAACAAAAATTCTGAATAAATGAAAATGAATGTTTTTATCAAGGGAAGAAAATACAGCATGAGCAGTATGTGAAGCCCGGAAGTCCTAAAAGCATAACATGGGGCATTTGAATTTGTTTATTTTTAGCGCTGCTTTTGCTATCTTACACGCAAAAGTTTGCGTTTTGCATTAGCTACATATGGGAATTACCTGCGCTACGGACGTTCCATGCTGAAGCACGGTTTTCATCATAAAAACAATAGTAGGCTTTGAATCAAAACACATGAGAAAGTATTTTTATACCCGAGCGCACTTGTGCACAAGGGTGTATAAACTTTGTTCACATAACGGTTGTTTGTAACAGCCTAAAGGAATCGAGACCGATATAGACATATTTATACCAAAATGCTCAGAATGGAAAGAGAAATTGATTAAGCCATGTCTGTTCGTCCATCCGTCTGTGCACACGATAACTCGAGTAAAAATTGAGATATCTCAACGAAACTCAGTACGCGTATTTCTATTGGGATAAGGTAGTTTACATAAATACAAAAACTGCAATATTTTGGTAACTACTGAAGCTCATTCACTCAATATTGATATTTACAATGACATATTAGCGAGTAATAAGAATATTACAAATTTTTGGATAATGGTCGTAGCTACGCTCAATTATGATTTTATATGTATATCTGGTAACCGCTTTACCAATTTCTAAGAAACTTTACACAAGGGTTGATCTTGGTCCAGCATAGAAAAGAGTGTAACGGTAATTTACATAATAATTAAATCTGCGATAAATCAGTAGCTACCGAAGATAATTTACTCAAAATTTATGTTTGCAATAACTCCTTAGCAAAAAATACGATTATAACAAATTTTTCAAAATGGGCGTGGCACCGCCCACTTATGATTACATACATATGGGTGTTTCCATACAGCCGTACGCGACATTCGCACACCTATGGAGTAAAATAAATCTCACAGAAATAGAAGTT
This sequence comes from Rhagoletis cerasi, assembly GCA_029783565.1. NCBI lineage: Eukaryota > Metazoa > Arthropoda > Insecta > Diptera > Tephritidae > Rhagoletis > Rhagoletis cerasi. The sequence continues at coordinate 9,415 of JAPVRG010107942.1, read as the reverse complement.
ACTGAAAAACAAGATTACGGTTATGTAGCAATCAAAGAGTACTGTGTTTGAGAAAAAAAAGTGCAGCCTCGAAACTTTGGTGTGGAAAATATCCGTTCAAAACAAGGTGATAACGTACGCGACAAAAAAAGAAGTGGTTTCAAGGTACATATACATATATGCGAAAGTCTGCAAATCGTGGCAGTTTTTCTTTTCTTTAAAAATTCATAGACTAAGCTAAATAGTGTACCTATATAATCCTTTCATATTTAAAAAGAAATTATCGCTGGTTAGTTTTATATTTAAAAAACAAACATAATGTACGCGACATTTTTTTCCATCATTATGTTTTTGTTAATATTGCTTTTAAACGAATTTTTAACGCAAAAAAAAACATGAATTTTAAATAGAATATACTTTTTATTTTGACTTCAGTGCCACCTAGCGGGTAAATTTTTGGAAATCTATGACTTACGATGTTTCAACTACACATACCAAAATTGAGCCAAATCGGACCATAAATACGGTTTTTCAAAATATCATGACACTGGCGCCACCTAGCAAGACCATTTTTAGCAAAAATTTTTCTGCTTACATGGGCAGCATATATTACAAAAAGCAGTCAAATTGGCCCATAAATACGTTAGATATATGACTTTTGTTTTTTTCTTCGCGGTTGACATTCTGGTGGAAACGCCCATATGTATGTGTATATCGGCAACCGTTTTATCAATTTCTACCAAACTCGGTATGATTAATGTACTTGACACAAAAAAGCAAGACGTTGAAAATGTTTGAAATCGGGCTAAAAAAACGCCCACTTCATATAACGGTAAATTTCAGAAATGCGAAAACTTTGGTATTTCGAAATTTAGTAACGATAATTTATTCAAAGTTGACGCTCACAATAATCTCATAAAAAGAAACGCGATTTTTATGGACTTTTGAGAAACAGGCTTGTCACCGCCCACTTATGACTAATTAAGTTTATCTCGGTAACCGCTTTATCGATTTCTACCAAACACAGTTAAATTATTTCTTTTAGTCTAACTGAACGTACTATAAAAAATTTTTAAATAGGAAAAAACACCAATGCTTACTACGTAACGGTAGGTTTCAGAATCGTGAAAAACGATGTTTAATAGGCTCTGGCTTCGGCTTCTGGCTACGCCCTCGGTTATTAAACGGACACCCATGTGTTTGTTTGGCGTTAGTGCACCAGTGCAGGACACTATTCCAAGATCTGCTGTGCAGTTTCGAAATCTATCCGAGTTTGGTCAAGTGACAGTTCGACCTGCAGTATCCTGTAGGAATCCCTGTAATAATTCGTAAATTGTTCTTGGATAAGCTCATATACTCCTTGCGTTTAGAGTTATATGTTCGTTAACGTGCTTTGGAACACTCTAGACCTGGTGGATTGTCCCAGTTGGTAGATATTTGAGCCTCTTCCTATGCTATTAAATGTCTAAAAGCATACTGAACATTTTTTAATACAAATACCTGCTTGCTTTAAAAATTAGATTTTCATATAGATGGTGTAATCATAGTTACGCTAATCTATGTTTTTTTGCGAGTTCTCAGCTTCTATTACTCAAATAAAATTCCCAAAAAAAGTACAGGTTTACGAAATAAAAAAATAAAAAAAAAATTGAAAAATTGTTATTAATTCGCTAACAACAGCCATTTTGAAAAAAACACAATTTTGAAGAATAGAGTTTTTATGTTAAAAAAAAAAGTTGTGTGTAATAACTCAAATTACACTAACGACAAAACCAATTTTTTTCTGGGTATTAGACTAAACCAATTTTTTTAGGAGATTGAGTCATAAGTCAGATCTTCGAAAAATGAAATACCTGTTTTTCCAAAAACTTTCGAAGCGATATATAAAATAATTATTATCGTTTTAAAGGCGATTATACGCCCTTTCTTTTGATATGCATATTTGTATACCCCGTGCATAAAAATTTGAGAAGAAGCACTTAAAAGGTAAAATACCTATTTTTTATAAAAAATATTTTAAACAAAAACAACCTTATTAGTAATACATTTGAATTCTTTGTTTAAATAAAGGAGAAAACTACCTTTAATTTGATATATAAATAAATATGATGTATGAATAAGCCTATCAGAAGAAAGGACGTTTAATCACCTTTACAACGATATTGATTTTTTTTAAATCAGTTCAAAAGTTTTTGAAATATAAGGTTTTTAATTTTTCGCGAATCTGACTTTTGATCACTTATAACACCTGTAGTATGCGTTTGCACAAAAAAAGTTGTAATCCATTTAAATAGGAGAAAAAGGCGGACCAATCCAATATTTTAACTTTTTTAGTTATTTACCTGCAATAAATAAAAATAATTTTTTACAAAAGGCCAATTTCAAGCTTTGAAGGCCCATATCTCTATTTCGGAGTATAACTTCGATAAACGATACTTCTGAATACGTATATAGATTTTTGGCTGTTACTTTTTTGGCGAGTTAAATATTTACAAAAATATTGACGCGGAAACTATTGCCACAGAATTTTCTTTATGGAAAAAGAAATGGAGCCAAGAAAATTGTGCAAGTTGCCCAACAACTGCACTGGAAGCTCTAAATGAGTGTCAAAGTCAACTTTTACCAAATATTTTTTATTTATTAGAACGTTCTATTTCGCCTTTGAAACGTCTGAAAACATTCTTGTGGAACTCGTCCGGAGAAGAAAGACTGAATGGCTTAGCCCTAAAGAGCGTTCACCGCAGATTTGATCTGGACACTAAAGAAGTGATTAAAGACTTTGACGCAAAAAAATCAAGACTCCTTAGTTATGTTTTAGAATAAGGTTAAATAAATTTGGTTAGTAGTATATAATCGAGCAATAGCTTTAAGATTACTTTTATTTTCTTTTTATTTTTGTGTGAAATATACTTTAATTTTATCAGTATTTTTCTTTTAATCAAACTATGTTGAAATAAAATTTAAAATAAAAAATATTTTGTCAGAACTTCACCAAAAAAAAATCCTGGCTACGGCCCTGAGAGTAACCAAAACTAGTTTCCGGCTTAAGTTCAGTATAGCGGCAGGTGAGCTAATACAAATTTTTTGGTTCCTATCCCTATTATAGGAGCTAGATGGGGTCAAAGGTCTTTCTATTTATTTATAAAGCCTATATTTCAGAGGCCGCTGTGGTGGTAGTGGGTTCAAACCCTCGGATCAGAAAAAAAATGTCTTCTCTAATTTTTTTACTGCCACTTAAGATACTTGTTGCTTATAAGAGTCAATCGAAATGGCGAAGCAATAAATGCACCAGTAGAACTAAAGGCGATACAAGTTTTCTCAAGATGGCGTGTTCAAATTACAGAAATTTGTTCAATTGCATCATTTAAAGTTTTAGTTTTTTTCTCTTTTTGTTTTTTTTTTTTTTTGCTTTTTCGGTAATTTTTGCACTCGGTGGCTTGGTTGCTTGCCCATAAAGTATCCAATGCACCAACAATCATGAATTTTGTTAATATTTTCGTTGAGGGGATCAAGTAGTGGCCTACCATATCCATGGAGATGCGTTAGTTGCACTATGATTAGCTCAAACGGACATAATGAATTTAAATCGAACAATTCTCAATAAAAAATTTTTTGCTAGTACTGGAATTCGCCAACTTCCCCTTAAATCCACTTAATCTAGTAGTGTTGTATGTCCATCAACACTTTACAATAGCAAAAAAAAATCTCCACACACTTCATTCGAAATCCACCGGAGCTTACCTCTAGCCATATATGCATAGTTGAAACAAAATAATTAAGATACAACCCCTTTTTTAGTTTTCTTACGGCCTAAATAACTTTAAATAGCAAATTTCAATATTTTTCCCCTTTTTTTAATAGTAAGAATCTAAGTTAAATATAATTAAATACTGGAAAGGCGTAAAGTCACATTTGATCAGAACAGAAGAGTCCATAATTATTATACTCGATCGAAAACTGATAGCGTAGAAAACATGTTCCGCACACCTATAAACTTAGAGAAGGCAGGGGCGGCCGATGAAACGATTCGAGATCTGCCAGAGACAATAAACGTTAGGAGTGATACAGTAGATCGTTTGCAAAATCGCTTACCTTTTCCTAATGTAGATTCTCCAGTCCGTTGTAGCAATCAATTAATAACAGAATCCTTAACTATAACCGCGCCCGATTTAAGCTTCCCGCCGCCGCAGACCAACAATGAGAGGCCGTCGAATACTGATCAGCCTTCTTCGGATCGCAGTTCTTTGCGCACAGAAATAGACATCATTGTCAGGGATAGGCTAAGCAGGGTACAAGAATCCCTAAATAGGGATTAGGCTTTCAGGAATTAGTAGGTCTATTTAAAACTTCTTCATACCCTTTAATCTGGTACAGCACCTGCTCGTGATTCGGCAGAATCGCACAATACGAGCCAAGAGTCCTCGGGTGGCCGTTCTCGGTCAATATTAAGGTCTGGAAATAATTTGCCTATACACCACTCTTTTATTTATCCACCGATTTTCTTCATTAGTAGCTTGATTTTTTCGTAAAAAACAGGTTTTAATACAAATGAAAAAAATGACAAAAAATCTGTTAGTTTTAAAATTTGTTCTCTGTTAAAGTTTGCATTTTTTCACAAAAAACTTTCACACTAGAGGCCGAAATTAAGTTTAGGTGTTTGGTCGTTTAGCTGTGATGATTTTGCCTCCCTACTGTATAACACACTTTGCGAAAGTGTACTTATTCACAGGTTATTTATATATGTCATCCCTATTGTATTGAAATATTTAAATAAAACATGTTTTAAGAAGTAAATAAGTGATATTTTTCTTCAAATTCTTTGTTTTGTGCAGAAAGGGCACATCCATCTCCGACTTTTTCACCGTTTGCGAGCAATAATATACAAATTGGAATGAGAATATATGAGTAATAATAACTATCGAAGCCTGTTTCTACATATACTGCAACAACAAGAAAGTTATGACACATATCTCAGAAAGCAGTTTTAAAAAAAATCGCCCTTATTGCATTTAACCAGGGACCAAAATAACCGTTAAATGTCGAGATTTTTATTTTTAGATCATTGCAAAATCGTTATTTTCTATTTTTATTATACGATCAAGAATAATCGTTATATTTGGATTTTGTTTGTTAAAAAATAATCGCTATTTTAGACTTTTGTTTGTTTCGATAATTTTTAACCCTTACCTATAACGGAGACTGAATTTTTATGACCGATTTAAATATTTTATAATATGACAGAAAAAAATAAAAATCACAAAATGACGATTAAATTTTATCGAAAATATAATAATCATAAAATAACGATTAAATTTAATCGAAAAAATAGAAATGAACTAGATGGTTTTTATTTTTTTTTTTGCATTTGGTTGACTCTTTTCAGGAAATACCCATAAGCAATGCGTATACGCAACAATTAAATTTTCGGCAACAACAAATAAAAATACGTACTTCCTTAGCAAACAAGTGCATGAGAAACCTTATGCACAGACTTGTAGTTGTTAGCAACGTGAGCGGCTGTGAACCATGCAAACCAAAGTTACCGAAATCTTAGCGAAATCTTTAAGAGTATCGGAAGTTTGTTCCGATTTTTTTACGAATCTTTAAAGAAAATCATATGAAGCGGTTGACATGAATTCGTAAAGAAATTTCTGTGAAAAAACTCTTCACATCGCAGCGACTTTCTTACGAAATTTCGTATAAGAATTGAAGTGGTGTGCACAGTACATTTCATCTTGGAACATTCGGCAAACAGTTTTAAAGGAATAATGCTTTTTTACGAATTCTTTAAGAGTTATCTGCTATTCAGAATACTCTGAAAGCATGGTTTGCATGGCAGGTAAAGGTGTGTTTCTGTTGGTAGCTGGGACTTTACAATATCATATATTCATGCTATGTTTGCCTACAGGCCAAATCACACGAATGGTGCATTTGTACAGATTTGTACATTTTGAGAGTTACAGTGAAAAAACGCTACGTAGAGCTATGTTTTTGCTTTTTTCAACAAACGGGAAGTTTTGAGTTAATACTTGTAAAGTATGGATATTTGTTATATTGCAACTTTATTGGCTTCGTAAACAATTTTAAAACATACACAACTCGACTTTCTACATAAATTTTGGCGACAGAAAGCGGAACGAAATCTGAGTGGAGTTGTAGGATTTCATAGTGTACAAATATATGTACAGAATAACGACGTTTAAAAGGAATTTTCTTTTTTCAATTTACCAAACGATAAAGAATTATTAAGTAATGCAGCAAAAAAGCAAGCAGTTGCCCTCATCTTGTTTTGCCAGAGCTTTAAAGAAGCGGAAGTTAGCAAAAGGAAGCTAAGGGAAGAGCAGAACATATATAGGCAAATCGATACATTCTAGAGGAATATATCTAGTATTGTAGTTATAACGTTCCGTTTGTAAATTTATACAATCAAGTGAACTTGCATATGTATGCATCGCTCTGATCGGTGCATTGAAAATGTTTGCTAATACTTTGTTATTTATAACAGTGGCATCTGCATGTGAGTGGAACGTAGGCAACTTCGCTATTTCGATTGCCATGTCGAAGTAGGCCACTATCCGCTGCATGCTACTATATTTTTGTTTTTGCTTTTGTTAGCCTCAGCAGAACTCGCTACAAATTACTACAAACGAATGCAAAGAAAACATACAAATCAATGAGTTAATGGATATTTTTTCCTTACTTTCGATCTACACATTGTATATACGATGCGAAATATTTGTGCTGAAGGAAATGAAAATTTCTGTTTAACCAAAGTTATCGATGATATATGATTGTTCAAATATTAGAGGCATATGAGAATGGGTATTGAGTTGACATGTACGTGTGCAGACACAAATGGAAATGACTTTCAGGTGTATATTTCACATAAATGAGTTTTGTTTTTAGTTAAGAATTTATTCACATACAGATTTACATAGGCTAGCATGAGCTTTTGCATTTTTCATCACAGATTTTGCATTCATGACTGTACTTTTGTACGTTTTCTTTGTCAAACGGGACTACTACCGAATTGTATAAAAGGATAGGCCATCAAGGATATTTATAGAATAATACACAATTTAGAAATCAATAAGAACAAATATCCTTTGCCACTTTTAATTTATCTACCTTATTCAATTGCAGTTACTTACTTATTCAGTACTGAGATGACATATTGTGATGTGATGTAAACCGACATGATGTGATGCGATGTGGTGTGATGAGGAGAGACATATGCATGAATATTTTTGTATATATGATAACAATATGGCACATTTTCGGGGAAAAGGAAACGACAAATGCACCCAGAAAAATGTTTAGAATAATTACCATAATTTGGTTACAGTAACCAAACAGTATGGTTGGATATGGCGAAATAAATATTTAGTTGGCGAAAGTCTGCAATTTACTTAAGCCCATTAGTTGGGAAAAATTTCAATATTATCAATTGAATAAAACCATTGTTAGGACAAATAAATAGTTCTGTTGTTGGTACAAGTTTGCGATTACTTTTGTGAACTTGTTGGAAACTTGAATCAGGTAATAGTTTATTATAGCCAAACAAATTTGGGCTTCGCACAAATAAAAATCTTGTCAATGGTTGTTGTGTTTATTTACCTGTTTATTTTCTTAGTTTAATTGAAACTAATCTTAACATAGAAAATACATACATACATACATAGAGAGTTATTAATGTAAATAACACATCCTTTTATGAACCATGTGTTATGTTGAATGGAATTCGTAGAAATTCGTATCAAAACAATATTCAGGTTTATCACAGAATCCGAATCGGAAGTGAAAACCGATACCTGTTTAATTTGGCGTTGCAAAATCCTTTCGGATTTCCATTTTTCGAATTTAAACCAAACCGATGTTCGAATCAGCTGTTAGCATATTAGGTCTATTTTCTTTCACCACAGTTTGTACAAAATAATGAAAGTTTGTACCAATTACTGATTTCGAGGTAAACTGACATGTTTTCACTGGATAAAATATTACATTTTTGCAAATACAGAGTTAAAATGGTCAAAACAAAACTATTTATATACAATTTCTGGAAACTTGAAATTTCTTGCAACGTCGAGTCTTCGACTTTTTTTATATTTCTCGCATCGCATGCAATTCCAAAAATTTATTTTGAGTTAAGTATTTTTCTGCCAATAGTAAACAATTTAACTAGTTTTGTTAAAATCTTTGCAACAGCGGAGTTTTATCTTTGTTCTATGCTCCGCTAGTTTAATTTTATTTAATTACGAAAGAAGAACTCGATGAAAAAGTGAAGCTGCGAGTTTTCACAGCAATCCTCTGGAACTGCTCTACTTTGCATAAGCGCTAAAAAAAGTGTTAAATAAGTATATGAAGGTAGTATATATCAATGGAGCCTTGTATATCTCTTGTGGGGGCACCATCGTGTATATACCAACTCATAACCCATATGGTCTGGCCCGACCATACTATAAAATATGAAGAAAGGGAAGTAAAAACTTCCAATTTGTTGTTTTTTATGATTGTATGTTTCATATTTTATTCAATTATTGTTTGAAATTAAGGAAAAATTATAAAAAATACCAGAAAATTATTAATTTTCAATCCAGCGGATACAACGTTGAAACTGTTGTCAATATTTAAGACATACAAAGTCCTGGTAATCAACACATAGGAAACGAGTTTTTGTACATGGGCGTAGGCAGGTAGGCGCAGAGGCGGCTCGAGACCGCCCCTTCCCCCCTAACTTCCACATTTCTTCCTATGCTTATAAAAAAGTACCCTGAAATGCTAATAAAAGGAATTATACTTAGATATTTGTGTTTCAAGTTATTATCACTATTTTCAAATCCACTACCACAGTCGAAGTAGTCGATTACGAAATACATTATATTTTCATTTTGTTGTTTCTGTGCGGACATGGATATACAGTTATTCACGCAACCGTTAACAAATTTTTTTTTTTATACCCGAGCGCACTGTGTGCAAAAGTGTATTATAACTTTGTTCACATAACGGTTGTTTGTAACAGCCTAAAGGAATCGAGAACGATATAGACATATATATACCAAAATGCTCAGAATGAAAAGAGAAATCGATTAAGCCATGTCTGTCTGTCCGTCCGTCCGTCCGTCCGTCCGCACGATAACTCGAGTAAAAATTGAGATATCTCAACGAAACTTGGCACGCATACTTCTATTGGGGTAGGGACGGATGGTATTGAAAATGGGCGAAATCGGACAATAACCACGCCCACCTCCCATATAACGGTTTTTTCGAAAAATGCAAAAACTGCGATATTTTAGTAACTAGTGAAGCTTATTGACTCAAAATTGATATATACTACGATATATTAACGAGTAATAAGAATATTATAAATTTTGGAAAAAGGGGCGTAGCCACGCCCACTTATGGATTTATACGTATATCGCAGTAACCGCTTCACCGA
>JAPVRG010107832.1:0-10787 GCA_029783565.1 Rhagoletis cerasi | reverse complement strand
TTTTTAAAAATGTAGTATTCTTTTTTTTGATAAAATAGCAAAAAAGGTACATACTTAAGTTTCAATCACATACATTTCAGCAAGTAACATAAAATTATATAAGTATTTTTGTAAAAAAAACATAAAAAACTTGTAATGGCACGTGTACATATAGTAATAATTTAATACTTAATGTTCGGCATAAGTTCGGCTTTTTTTGCCGAAGCCGAACCCAAACCGAACCGAACTTTTGTGGCCGAACATGGCCGAAGCCGAAGTTCGGTCGTTCTCTAATTCTAATATGATTTTGCGTGGCTCAATAGGCTACCCGCATACAGGTAAAGCACGTAACAAGATCTACCATTTAAATTCTATGGTCTTTAGTAGGAATTTCGCCTGCTACTATATTCTGAACGTAACTTTGCTAGGGTCACACGAAGCAGTTTAACATCTTCTGCTTCTACAGTTTGTGATTATAGTCCGCGGCATGCACGGAGTGACAGTTTACAAAGGTTGTGACGGTCTCTCGGTAAATGCCGTTCTAACTTTAGATTCATGCCATTCGTCTATTTTTTTACCTTTAAGCACAGTTTCTTAATTCAATTGCCGAACGCCATTATCGTCAGAATACGAGTTCTAAAATGCAAAAATTAAGCAAATTTTTGTCAATAGAAATTCTCTTTGTTGCAGTGTTTCGCAGCATTTAACAGTTGTACCACTCTGTTAGCCTTGTAATCAAAAGCGAAGGGTAAAAACCGATTGTTTCTTTGCAGTTCTCGAAATGAAAGACCTAATTGCTGTACACTGGCCTAATTTTATACCAACAAGTTTTGCACCTACCAACTATCTATGTGTACGCCCCCATATTATCTGCCACACACACTCGTTCTTTCTGCTCAGAAAAATAAACTAAAAGAACCTGAGATTCATTCATGAAATGAGCCTTTCAAAGTTTTTAAAATTTGAAAATATAATTAATATAAGCACAACTATTCTGGGAGGCGTGCATCACCTCATAGATATGTTCCGAAGCTTAAAACTTTTTCGATGACTACACTTCGTTTTGTGCATCACTTCTTCTTCTTCTTGTGCATCACTAATTCTGCGATAAGAATGATCACAGTTCATATAAAAACCGAAAAATCTTTGTACAGTTGCCAATAATTTTAGCGAGTGCAAATAACTGATAACAATGCGTTGCCATGGTATGACATGCTTATTTCAGTAATTGATTACCTTTGTTTAACTTTAATATTCACAACATTATTTCCTTGAACGCCACGTGCATATAAATATTTGATAACAAATGCACAATCAATTACACTGGTCAACAGTGGTTTTGGTGCAGAGTAGATGTAACTCTTTTCTAACCTAGGATCTTATACTGATTATATAAATAGAAAGAAATTTTATTTCCTACGTGTAGTTTTCGAGATATCGCCGCTTAACGGTTTTTGATTAGAGAAAAAAAGCTCGATGATAAAAATTTCTAATATCTGGAGAATTCGTTAATCAAAACAAATACATAATATATCAAATGAAATGCAATTATATTTGCTAACTTCCACTCATAATTAATTTTTATTTAGTATTATTGTTTTCAAGATATTTGCAAAGATTAAAAAAATTAATTACATATCTCGAAAACGTTTTATTTTAAATAAAAATGAATTTTAAATTAAATATAGCAAATTTAATTACCTTTCATTTGATATATTATATGTTTTGTTCGGCCAACGGATTCTCTAGTTATTCAATTTTTTTATGATCCACCTTTTTTTCTTTAATCAGAAACCGTTGTGTGGCGATATCTCGAAAAATAAAAAATAAAACTTAATTTTAGTGTTGTCAATGCACACCCTATAACAAAACACTAACGATATCCATCCCGGCACCAAATTTTTTTTGTCTAAAATATGTATATTTATTTATTTCTATAATTAATGAAATAATTTTTTTTTTGTTTCTTTCAGGTACGCGGCCACCAAAGGGCGCCATCTGACTCAAAAGAATTCCATGAGGTGACCAAGCGCGATGCACTCAAATCGCTCGAAAATGATTTGGATCGCCTGTTACGCACTGCGCCAGCGGAAAAGCGCCCTGAGTTACAGAAGGAAATGGTGCGTTTCGCCGATTTGTTTGGACGCTTTCTGCAGGAAGGTAAGTGTGTGAAGTTGCGAAAAATACAAAAGATACATTTCAATAATAATGGCACCTTTTTCCGCTAAAATAGAGGGCCCTTCTATTGATTGGGATAAAATTCAGAAGCTGCCAGCGAACGCCGTCATGGATTACTCAAATCTAAGTTCGCCTAAAAATGAGCAGGTAACAAGCCGACTTAATTTCTCTTTGTGTACACTTTTTTAATTTCATATTCTTGTATTATTTCCATTTATTAAATATATGCCTGTTTCTATTCAAACTCTCATTTTTTGTATGTGAATTGGTGAACCATTTTGATTCTGGTGTTTAATAGAACGAGGTAACAAATAGAAATTAATCTGTGAGATATTAAAAATTTTATTACCTGTTGCCAGGCTAAATCTAAAATACTTTCTATAAAACTGCTATGCATTTAAGTAATAGAATTTCTACTGGCTTTTGTAATGTAAACTACATGCATACATACATAAGTAAAATAACTTTCTACTCTCTTCGTATTTTAATAAATTTGATTATCGAATTTACTATTTATTGTATGTACATATTTTTTAATGTTAACTTTTCACATTTACTATTCTGCATACTAATTGCTTCTTTCGAAAACTTTCTACCAGCGCTGGTTTATGGTTGTAAGTGTTTTATACTACATATTTATCTAAACTTCTACGAGGTATCTGGCGTTGTCTAATGTTGGCCGATATTAATTTGGAAAATAATGCATTGGTTTGTAATACGTTTGAGATTCAAGAAAGTGAAAAGAAAAATGCAAAATTTACACAAAATACGCTTCTTCGCGAATAAAATTTTTTTGAGCTACTCAACATAGAAACGCTGGTTATTTGTATTTCGAAACAGCATTGCCACATTTTAGTAGATTTTAATTTTCTTAGCATTTTGAATCGAATAATCGAAACCTGTATAAACTATTGGCATTCAAAGTAAAAAAAAATAAGGTTGAAAATGGTCCCAAACGTGCGCAAACTATTTTTTATATAGGCCTGTAGTTACAGTCGTTTCATAAAACACGCTTTTGTTAAATCTAAAATGTAATTTAAATTCAGATCTTTAATTTTTGTCAATATAAACATAATATAATTCGATACTTATGCTGGATTTCCACTTGGCATTAAATGGTAAACATTTTAATGACAAAGTTGAGCATTAAAAAATAATCGTGTCATTACGTTTAAAAAATAGTCATTAAGTTCATTTCCACATGGCATTTTTTAAATGGCACCAATTTTTCGTCATTTCAATGCCAAGTGGAAATTTAGCATAAGCGTAAATAAAAAGAAACGAAAATAATTTTAAACAATATTTTTAAAAAAAAGTATAAGGTAGCAGATCATTTCTTATTTTAATTTTTTTGGCATTCATAAAAAGTAAGGTTAAAATTTATCTACTTTCGGAACTAAATTCCCGTAATGACTCGAAATGTACCAAAAAGTTCAGAAATAATCCTTAAAAGTGCCGAAAATCCCGAAAAAATAACAAAAATTCCCGAACAATAAAATACTAAAAAACTCAAGTCCTAAAAAATCCCAAGTTTCCCAAGAATCAAAAAAAGTTTCCAAAGAATTTCGAAAAGTGACATACGAAGAACCCCAAAGGGCCCCAACATAATTCCCAAAAAAATTTGAATGGTCCCGAGAAAATCTTAAAGTTCTCGAAAAAATTTCGAAACTAAAAAACCCCGATTGTCAGAGAAAAATCCCGAAAAATTTACTAAGAAACGCTGAAGTTCTGAAAAAATCTTAAAAGCTTCTGAAAAGTTAGTGAATAGTCGAGAAAATCTTGAAGCTCTCGAAAAAATCTCGACATGTCCCAAAAATTCTGAAAGGTCCGAGATGTCCGGGAAAAAATCCCAGAAGATTCCGAAACGTAAAGTATGTACATAACCTCCGAAGTCCAGAAAAAACCCCAAAAGTTAAACGCGAAGAAACCCGAAGGGCCCCAAAAAAATTTCGAAAAGTTCCGAAAAAGCTCTAAGAACATTTTGAACGATCCCAAGAAAGAAAGTCTTGAAAAGTCTCTATAAAATCAGATTTTTTGGGTCAAATTGCATTATACAATTAGCAATGCCTAAGAAATAAAAATTAAAACATACCGGTCATTCTCAGCTCGAAAAAATATCAGCCAATTTTTGCCTTTTTATTTTTACCTGAGAAAAAGCAGAAAATTATCGATATTTTTTTGCTCAAAATAATAAAAGTCAAGTTTTTCAAAGTTATAAAGCAATCACTTACATTGAGAGAGGACTCCAATGCTATACTCGAAAAAAACGGTAACAAAAGTTTTTCATTATGTCTTTTTGATTTCAAAATTAAAATATAATTTTTATTTAAAATTTCTGCTTTTAAGAGAAAAAATCATTTTTTTAATGGTAAAAACTTATTTTAATTTTCCTCTAACTTAAGACTATCTTTGACTACATACAACATAACTAGAGCGGTATTTATGTATATCAAAATATACCTATAACTACGGGCCTTAAAATTCTACTTTCTCGATTTCCTTCCTTTATTCACATCTATGCATTTTCAATATTATTGGCTTACTTTCATTCTAAACTTTTGTTATACGTTTCCTCAATCATCCTACAAACGTCTACTCATTCTTAAATACTTAAATACTTCATACATTTTAAAACAGATTCGCACAATGTTAGACAAATTGGTTGTCGTAAAGCTGAATGGTGGTCTAGGTACATCTATGGGTTGCCATGGTCCTAAAAGTGTCATACCCGTGCGCTCCGATTTAACCTTCCTCGATTTAACTGTGCAACAAATTGAGGTATATATTGAATATTAAATTTTCACACTACCAAATGTAACAACCTTTATCCACCACAGCATTTGAATAAAACCTATGATGCGAATGTGCCGCTAGTGCTTATGAATTCATTCAATACCGACGAGGATACACAAAAAATCATTCGCAAATACACCGGTTTTCGTGTTCAAATTCACACATTCAATCAGAGCTGCTTTCCGCGTATCAGCCGTGAATCGTTCTTGCCGGTTGCCAAAGATTTCGATGTGGAGAAAGATATTGACGCGTATGTTGTTTGAAAAACTTACATATTTAAGTAGAGAAATGTTCACAGCATTAATTTAAAAAAATATTTTTACAGCTGGTATCCACCCGGTCACGGTGACTTCTACGATACCTTCCGCAATTCTGGTCTGCTGAAGAAATTCATCGACGAAGGCCGTGAATATTGTTTCCTTTCCAACATTGATAACCTGGGCGCTACCGTGGACTTGGCCATACTCAATAAATTGCTGGGTGAGGAACGTTCCGCACAACCTGTCGAATTCGTGATGGAAGTCACTGACAAAACACGTGCTGACGTCAAGGTAAGTTTGCTAAATGGATATTGTTTTAACTTTTAAAATATATGAACATCTTTTTCTTCTTCTTCTTCTCCAGGGTGGCACGCTCATTAACTTGGAAAACAAACTACGTTTGCTTGAAATCGCACAAGTGCCAAAAGAACATGTCGATGACTTTAAATCGGTGAAAACATTCAAATTCTTCAATACTAATAACATCTGGGCGAAATTGGATGGTAAGCAGGAGACGACAATTTTTAGTGAGCTCTAGTGAGCTTTTAGTTTAGTGCAAATATATACTCACTTCTTTGGGCACGCATAGTTTGAGTCATTTTGTTTATAAAACAACAAGGGAAATCAGAAATATGCCTGTTTAACTGACATGCATACATTCCTGGACGTATGCATATCGACGCTGCGCCAACAAAAAACAGTTATGTGATTTTTAAAATTTTTTTTATTACATATTTTATTAACACAATATATTGTCCATATTTCTGCATTTGCCGTTTTTTTTATATCTCTTTTGGTGGCTATGTGCTCGCAGTACTAGAAATACTCTGAAAAAAAAAAAATGTTTTTTCTCCTGAAAAGTTACTGAAAAACACAACTGTTTTTGTTGGCGCAGCGAAGATATGTATTTGCTAAACTTCAATATTTTCTCGCGCAAAATTCTACACTATTTTTATTTATACATCTAATCTCAATTTTCACAGCTATCGACCGTGTACTACGCGAGCGCACACTCAACATGGAGATTATTGTAAACAACAAAACAATGGAGAATGGTGTGCGCGTAGTGCAACTGGAAACTGCTGTTGGTGCTGCAATGAAATGCTTTGATGGCGCCATCGGCATTAATGTGCCACGTTCACGCTTCTTGCCAGTGAAAAAGACTTCGGATTTGTTGTTAGTCATGTCAAATCTGTACCACCTGAAAAACGGCAGTTTGGTCATGTCACCGCAACGCATGTTCCCCACCACACCGCTCGTTAAGTTGGGCGAGAATCACTTCTCAAAGGTGAAAGAGTTCCTCGGCCGCTTTGCCAACATACCCGATATTATTGAGCTAGATCACTTGACGGTGTCCGGCGATGTGACATTTGGACGGGGTGTGTCGCTTAGGGTATGTTTTTTATAACTTTTTATGGTTTATTTGTCTCCTAACTTACGATTCCTTTTCCTACACAGGGTACTGTTATTATTATTGCTAATCATGGTGATCGTATTGATATACCAGCTGGCGCAATTCTGGACAATAAGATCGTCTCCGGCAACATGCGCATTTTGGACCATTAAATGGATGTAGGTCGCCGATGCTGTCCAAAAAACGCAAAGACTTCCTTATGAAAAATATCAGGAATTATTACGTAGGAGTAGTCAGTTGCATATTTTTATAAGTCAAAAAGTTCAGGTGAAAACAAAAACAAAATATTCATTAAGATGTCGCGCAGAAAAAAATTGTATAAATCAATTTCGCAGGCGTTCATAAGCAATCCTGTAGATAATCGTGTATTGTTTTAATATTTTGCTATCGTTACAAGTAGGTTTTAAAGCAAAAATGTGAAAATTATTATATTTTAAGTGCAATTAAGAATTAAAAATTCGCAAATTATTATTTCTTTTCGTTTTTTTGTTTTGTGTTTGAGCAGGCGTTTTGTTTTCAAATACGACTGCACAATGCCCAATCGTTCCGTTAAATTTAATGCCTTAACAATTATGTGTAGGCGAATATTTGCCAAATTATATTTTGTAAGCAAAAGTGTAACTGTTTATTAATAGCTATTGTGTTACTTATATGTAGGTTTAGCATGAAAAAGCCCACAAATCGAAGCCACATACTTACATTATATACTATGTATGTATGCCCACACCCAGATTGTTAAACAATTTCTAAAATAAAATTCGAAAATTTCGAAAATTGAAAATTTATAATTGCTTTATCTTTTTTAGTAATTTAAGTTATGGTTTTAGTGCCACATACCTTAGGAGACAACAAAAAAGAAAACAAAGCCGAGAGACAGACATACATTTACTCCACATCCAATAACGTTCTACCCGAGCTGCAGTCATCCATATACTCTTCTTCTTCGCTAAATAGCGGCTCTGCGAACGGCCCGAATTCCAAGTGCTGCGACTTGGAGCAGCCCCATTTCATTGCTTCCTTGCAAGTGATATCCAAATTGACGGTGAATTGATCGCGTGGCCATTTCGTTGGCCATACAAAATCATTGGCGTCATCCTCGAGACAAGAACGAAACAGTGAACAAATTTTCTTTGAACCATGCACCGTGAATGTGAAAAGTGTTTTGGGCACACGCTTGCAATTGCTTATATCGTTGCCGAATACGTAGATCTCGTTGAGGCACTCCCAAACGCGTCTAATTTGAAAAAAAAAAAAATCAATTATCTGTTAGCTTGGGATAATATGAGTTAATTACTTGAAAGCTTTGCCCGTAATATTGGCCATTAACATTTCGGTGAGTATGATTAGCAAGTTGCAGCGCTTTTCTGGTTGATCGCGTGATCGACTTTTCGATGTCCATAGCATGCCCAGCCAAGGGCCTCTCAACTCCACAACGATGCGGCAATGCAATGGCATTGCGGTGGAAGAGATTATGCTTGACTTGTCGAATTTCTGGAAATTTAGAAGAAATAAGAATTGGAAGTAGTACGCAGCAGCAGTAGTGGCTTCGTAAGCAGTTGTGTGTGTGTTCAGCCAAAAAACATCATCGTCGTTATTTTTGATTTTCAAATAATTGACCGTATTCTTGTTTTCGTACGAATCGAAAATTTGAAATTTTCCTATACTTTTCTATACAAAAACTTTACATTTTCGATTCGTACGAAAACAATAATCTTACCCAATATGTAAGTTTGCTCATAAACACAGCCCCACACTGAAGTTAAAAGTGATATTGCAATACGATACGAGTTCTTCGATCTTTGAAACAGCCCTGAAGGCGTTTTCTATGTTAATTTGTAAAGCTTTCAGTGCCCAACCAAAATTTATGAATTGCATTCGACGTTCGATCTTCGCTCGTTGTCGAACATCGAATGTTGAATTCATATTAGTTGCGTTCCTAGCAGTAATAGTGAATGCCTCATCGGAGACCAACCACAACCTAACGCAGATTAAGAGCTCGAATTGCCACGTGAGACCCGCATTACTTTGGTCTCCACAAAACCAACCTCTGCCCAATATGTGAGCATGGTCCGAACGATACTAACCATCCCTTCACATGTCCACTTACACTAACTCATCTAACACTCCTTCTCTAGGGCCCAACCGCGTCAAAACTGCTCGTTTCGTGGGCTTATCCTTAGATTGACTACAACCTATAGTGAATAAACTGATTTAGGCGGGGTTTAGAATACTGCTGCAACGACAACATTAGCGATATGTAATTTTACTCAAAACCACTTGACTGCCTACCATAAATATTATTTAAATGCGCTTGTAAACGATGAGAATAATTCTCCGACTTGAAGGACCATGAATAACTCAGTGAGAGGAGAGACTAGGCCGAGCATCCTCTCAACTGCCATCAAATTATAACTTAAAAAAGTTGTATTACATGGCAGTTGAGAAGTGCATGAGCAAAAATTTCATAAATATAATGGAAAGAAATTTTGCACATGCAGCATTACATAGCATGCATTTAGGCGCCTGGTGTTAGCAATCGCGCCTAAACACATGAGAATAGTTAATTCCTATTCTCATGGGAATTATTCTCATCGTTTACCAGCACCTTTAATCACAGTTCACCCTCATTCACCTTAAAAAATCGCATTAACGTCAAATTGTACAACAAACGCGCGTGTTGCGAACGTCGATCTCCAATCAATTCGTCGACCATGTCGTAAAAATGCAATAGAAATGTGTTGATCTGCAACACTTGCGGACAGAAGGGATCTTTGTATGAGCTGCGTAGCATCGGCAATATGCAACCGCAAAAAGTGGATTCATAGCCGGACTTCACATAGACCTCCGTCGCTTGTTCGATTGTTTTTAAGGCTGCGAATTCATAACTACTCGGATTGTTAAGCTTGGATTTATGCAATGCCTTCTTGAATTCGTGCATTACGAAGGCATCGTTGACGTCACGCAGGCGCTTTGAAGTGCCGCGTATACGATTATGATGCCAAATATTTATATGGCCGATTATCTTCTCGATTAACTCGATTGGCAGATCGCAAAGATTGAGCGGTGGATTTGAGTTCTCCTCCCGATGGCGTGTTCTCAGCTGACGTCGTGGTACCTTAGTGATGGGCTCATCGCCTTGATCGCTCCCAGATGTGCACTTCAATTTTGGCATACCAAAGCGGTAATATTTAGAATAGTTTTATGTAAATAAAATGATTTTTTGCTAGTTGAATGGAATTTGTCGATACATGCGAAGAACGCGAACCACTGGAGTCTTTAACGCTCATACACACACACTGAGTTAACAAATATAAATACTAAAATAGACAGACACACACACGAAAATTTCAATTCGAAAGTTCTAATTAAAACAAATTAATGAAAAAAACGGATTGATTCATAAATTTTGAAGCGAATTCGTTTTTTCAAATTTAAAAGTGCATTTTCTTGCTGTAAATTTTTGAGAAGCAAATGAAAATGTAAACAAATTTGTAGAGTGCTACATATAATTGAAAAATAATAATTTAAAACTCGTTATGTAGCTTTTAGTTAAAGATTTATTAATTAAAAATGTTATATGATCCTTATACGAAAATATTTAGTATAATAGGCCATTAATTTGCCAATTTCAACAAACAAAAGTTTCGCTTATATTTTGAAATAAATTCTTTTTACAAATGAATTGCTTAGATTTTAAAAAGTTTCAAAATTAACTATAGCTAACATTTTGTATATACTAGGTATGTCTTTATATATGATTCGGTTAAATTAAAGCTTTATATATTTTGTATATTTTAGTTCAATTAATTATATAAATAGAAAAGGAATAAATATACATACATTTATACATTTAACTTTTAATTAAAATGTTTAATTCTGTTTTGTTATTATTTTCAATCCTTCTTCAATAGACCTCGTACATAAGCATTGCTTTCGATTTCGTAAAGTTTTTTTTTGCAAGCCATTCCTTTGACTACTTGGTGCTGTGTTTTGTATGATTTTTTAATTGATTTCTTAGGATTTTTGTACCATTGCATACACAAACTTGATAAGTTCATATTTATGACTAAGATACTTAGACTGACTTAAAACAAAAAGCCTCATATGGACAAAGAGTTACGTCCATAATGTATGTATATTTATGTGTCCGACCTTTTGGTAGG
>JAPVRG010107754.1:0-13956 GCA_029783565.1 Rhagoletis cerasi | reverse complement strand
ATCATGTTATCCATGAAAGTAAGTTAAGTCAAGAATTAGCCGATCAAAAGGTAGGCTAACTTTTGGCTTAGCTTAGCCTAGATGGTGAAAATGAATAAGTCCAAAAAATGGCTAAACTAAGTTAAGTCGAGTTGGAGAAATCGGCCCTTAAAGTATAAAAAATATCAACCTTGAGAAAAAATGTATTAGTACTGAATGGTAAACGTGTGCATTCATTTTAAATTTACAACCATGTGTGATGAATGAATAAATGGCACTCTACCATTCAAAAGGACATTACAGTTTTTAGTTTTTTTTTTTTAGTTTTTAAGCCGGTCAAGCGAGGTTTTTGTTTATACAAAGAAACAATTAAAATTTTTAAAAGAATGCCGAGGGAATGCAGACTCAATTGATTCAACTATTTTACAGCTCTGTCTTCGTATCGCTTTGGTTTTCGCATCGCATTACAGAGTAAGCCCCCTGGCAAGTCCACTATTGACCAGATTTTCACAGCACATCAAATCCTGCAGAAGACACTAGATATGCAACTCAGCACACATCTTTTTGTCGATTTTAAAGCCGCAGAAGAAAGAAGCTGCCTATACGACGCCATGTCTAAATTAAGCTCTGTTCAAATTGGGAAGGATCTCTCAGCGCCGTTTGAAACCAAACGAGGTATTAGACGAGGCGATTCACTTTCGTACGACTTTTTCAATCTGATGCTGGAAAGCGTAATAAGAGCTGCTAATTTGAATCGCAGCGGCACTATATATAGCAAAATAACTATGCTACAGGCGTATGCGGATGACATTGACATCGTTGGCCTGAAATCCAGAGATGTCAGCGGAGCATTTTCCGGCTTAGAAAAAGAAGCTAAAGAGTTTGGTCTAGCGTTGAAGGAGGACAAGACAAAGTACCTCCTGGCAACACATAAAGCGTCAAATCTAGCAGGCGTTATATTTTTCAACACGTTTTGGGCACAAAATAGGCATTTAACCATTATTTGACACTAAAAATTTTGAAAACTACGCATATATATAAAAATAAAACACTTTCAATTCCTAATATGAAAATTTTTAACAATTCCTTGCGTTTGTTTTGATTTTAAAAAATGTCAAACATCAAAAGGAAACGGACGCTTTTTATTAAGCTTTGATTTTTGAGTACGTTCAGTAAATTGGTATTGCTCTTGGAACGCATTCGTCCGGTGGTTTCGTTCAAATGCGTGATTTCAGAGTTGAGATTTGTATGGAGAAATGCTCCGAATTTCACGCATTTCGCCCAAATTACACATTTGCTTCAAAGTAAATTTACCTACTATGAGATAAGTATAATTTTTAATTCTTCTCCTATAACCCCCTAATTATGTTTCATGTTTTATTTTATTGAGTAGAAAAACATAAAATAATTTGCAGCGGTATTAGTATGCAAATATTGTTTTGTACTGTACAGTACTGTACTGCAGAGAACAATGAGGTTGGTCCATTTAAGTAAACCGCGATTCAACCACCTCGGCTATGGCTCGTTGTTGATATAAATCGGTTAGTAGCCTATGAACAAATATAATGATGTTTCCACGCAAGTTACAATTAATTCACATACCTTCTTATAGTGTTTAAAGGAATTTGTATATCCGTGGTTCTGATATAGCCTGATGATGATTTTTCAGGACCGATTCGAATAAATGTGACGGCCTTTGGAGATAAGCATACATGATAGTTTCCAATGATTTTTCTTTCCTCTGCCAAGTTTTTCTTTTGCACAACAACTTGCCAAACATGTTCTACAAATATTAAAAGTAAAAATATTTTTTTATTAATTTTGTTCACATACATACCTACTATAGTGGCAATTTTTTTTTGACATTACTCGATATCAATGAGTGCCGGGTTGAAAACGTTTCTGTTTTAACTAAGAACAGCACCTGAAAATTTTGACACCGATCCGCGAATTATTGATGTACCCAAAAATTAGATTACAGTTTAACAGAGGAATTATTACTGATATTTTAAGTTCTTCAGGAATTTTTCTCATACAAAGTGTATAAAATAAGTATGCAGTTTTGTAGTCCATTAAATTTTGGTGCAATAAAGTGCAAGTTTGAGGTATCTAGGGCTTACCGTTCATTTTTGGTAATTTTTTTTGTTGAAGGTCTTGTTCATTTTCTCCATATAAAAAATTATTCGAACATACTTTGTATGACAGAAAATGCGCAACACCGTCAACAAAAAAAAAAATTACCAAAACGGTAAGCCATAGAAGTTCAAACTTGCACTTTATTGCACCTAAATTTAATGGGCTACAAAACTGCATACGTACGTATTTTATGCACTTTTTATGAAATAAATACATAAAGAATTTAAAATATCAGTAATTATTCCTCTGTTTAACTGTAATCAAATTTTGGGTCCATCAATAATTCGCGGTTCAGTGTCAAATTTTTCAGGTGCTGTTTTTAGGTAAAACAGAAACTTTTTCCGCCCGGCACTCATTGATATCGAGTAATGTCAAAAAAATAGCCCTTCTAATACCTACACACTTCTATTTTTGTTAGCATACATTGGGAAAGAGTTAAGTTTCATCAGCTAAACATATTCAATCGCCGATTTTTGGCAGTATATGGAACCTTTTACTGAAGTTTGGTTTACGTTATCGAATATATTGAAGCTGGTGGCTTTCATCTACGTCCAGCCAAAACGTTAATTTAGCTGAAGGATTTTATGGATTTGTAGATTAAGAATAAAAAAAAATACTGTTTCGACACATATTTCTACGAATTCCATTCAACATAGCTATTGTTTTTAAAATAAAATCATGTTCTGCTACTACAGATTAGCTTTCTTTCAACACATGGTTTGGTTATAGCTACAAAATCTTAGTTGAGACAAACGCGTTTTGTTTTAAGAGCGTGCGCGTAATTATTTAAAAATAGTAAATTTTATATTTTCAGGCCAACCGGCCGTTTCTCAATTCAACTTAGTTGAAATTTTAAGGTATGGATCCAATGAGATATCAGTGTACGTAAACCAGCACTATCAGCAGATATTAAACAGCATTTCTCACGACCGTTTCTGTTTTATCCTGTCTTCTCAGGAAATTCTTACCACCATATATGTAGGCCAACAGAGTGTTATTTTAAATAAAAGCCGATAGACTGAATTGAGTAAAAAATTTATTGTAGAAAAACGTGAGTGTATACGTGAGTAGTTTGATGACTGCTCCGTTTGGTGGGTGTCGAGCGAGTAAAAAACGTCCTGGTCGTCTGCCATTGTTTGTTCTTTTTACCATTTGTTCTAGGCAGTCAGAGTTGCATTATTTGTGGTCAGTTCGGGTTACCGTCTCCTAATTTTCCCCACATTGGCCATGTTGTTGTTGTTGTTGTTGTAACGCATACAAATTCCCCAAAGAGTTTTTGAGGAATGATGCGGGAGTGACACTCCTTGGCCAGATATGAACCTGGGTCGTTCCGGTTACGTAGACCCGACTGTCGTGGGAATGCCACATTGGCCATCCTTCGTTCTCGTTCGTCCGAATGAGGGATTCCACTTCTTCAAATATTCGGCTACAATGGTGGTGCGTGCTGGCCCTTCACGGTCGCCAACCTTTTGCACTTCATATTGACCATGATTTAGTTTCTCTGTTCTCTGGAAATTTGGCCGTAGTCATAAGCCAGAGCCGAACTGCGTGCGCTTGATGGTGACGAGATCATCGATTTCGTAGAGCTCCTTTTCCTTGCGACCACTATTGAACGTCTTATGGTTTTCCTTCTGGATGGAAGCGATGCTTTCCTGAGCCTCTTTCCGCATAGCCTCGCGATCTTCTTCTAGCTCTTCAATCGCTGTACTTGCTAAAAGTTGTCGTAGGTCTGGTATATCGTCAGAATTCGTAATGGGCTGACTTTAGTGCTACGTGGTGGAGTGCTATTTATTAATTGCTGAACGCGTTCTACATGTCAATACCCCAGAGTCGGATTTTCATGACAAGGCTTCGAGATCGTGGGCACAACGATTTCATGTATTATCTCTACTTGCCCATTACCGCGTGACATACCAGTCGCTATCATCAAGTGTTGTATGTCTTCACTCTCACAATATTCTCCAAAGAGGTCCGAGGTGAAAGCTGACCCTGTCAAACATCGCTGTTTTCTTCCGTAGCCGAACTATCACTGCCTCTGCTCGAGTGCTTTTGGTCGCGTGTAACCACACAGGTTTCAAAAATGCATCCACAACGACCAGTATATAGTTGTAAGCTTTTTTGGTTACTTCCATGGTCGATGTGATACGTTCCAGCGGTCGATCTTTTTTATTTATCGGGTTGAGGAACCCTTCCCTTTTACCGTGCTTGTTTCTTACTATTTTCGCTAATTTTGCGGCCAATTGAGGTATAAAAAAGTTCTTTTCTACTGCGTCCTGGGTTTTCTTAACGGAAAAGTGTTATGCGCCATCTTTATTATTTCGCCTTCGACTAACGACGGGACTGCAATGAACTCCCTAGCGAAGTATACCTTGCTTTATTCAGTTATCGCCTTGCTGAGCTTGCCGCAGTTTATGTACCAAACTGCCTTCTAGCAATAAACACGAGACTACTCAAAGCATCGACTGCCTCATCTTGATGCCGGTGCAATGCTCTCTCTTGTAATCAAAATCCTGTAGGAACATGGCCCAACAGGAGACACGAAGTGGTACGTCATTATTCTTCATCATCATCATGAAGGCATTTCAGTCCGTCGCAATTTTAAAACTGATACCCAAGAGATACACCCTCCATTTTTTCAATGCCTCCATGACTGCCAAAACTTCCAGCTCATACGAACATTTCTTTTCAAACAGGTTTCATCTTTCGGCTCGTGTAATGGGTGGGGTGAAGCTGTTGGTCGTCGACATCTTTCTGAAGAAGCACTCCGTAACCAGATATGCACCCATCTGTCTGTGCTTCAGTCATAGCTATGGGGTTGTAGGAAATTTTTGAATCCGATGGTTTTATTGAACCGTTCTCGATCAAACACCCCAGGAACTCTACCTTCTTTACCAGAAACTGACACTTAATCCATTTAATCTGCAACCCGTTTACTTGAACTAACGACAGGATTTACTTCAGCTTTTGGATTATTCTTCTTCATCCTTAGCGGGAACAATAAGGTCGTCCATGAAAACCAAACCTATTCCATCCTGTATCATCTCTCTTAAAATGGCGGGAATGTATCTTGTGAACACGGCAGGAGAGTTTTAAATGTCAAAAGGCACGTACATAGACTCGTACTGGCCGCTAGGTGTCACGAATGATGTATACTTTCGCGAGCTTGCCTCGAAAATCCAACGAGGTGAATACTTTAGCTTTCTGCAGCCGCTCAATGACATCGTCTATTAGTGGCATCGGGAAGTGGCCCCTAACGATTTTTTCATTCAGGCGTCGATGGTCACAAAATAACCTTTTCTCACCATCTTTTTTCGCCACTACAACGATGGCTGACGCATATTCAGAACAGCTGAGCGATTGTGCGATTTTCTTTTCTACCAAACATTTGTCGGCGTACGACAGTCTCCGAGGCTGTTAATATACTGGGTCAGTAATGTCATCTGAATTGGTGATTCAGTCTCTACACGATTCAGGTGAGACAGGTCCAGCTCGCACTCCACATTCGAAATTAAACACAGTTTCCTGAACTAACCTGCTATAGCGTGTCTGCCGTCTTTGACCCCTTTTTTGTTGGTGAATGCAGCATTTGCTAGCTCTTTGACGAATTTTCGTGGATTGGCCACACTTGAAGCATTTCATATGACGTGGACAGTTCCTAGCGAAATGATACGAGCTGCCACACGAAAAACGTTTCTTTCCACCGCTTAAATGCTCAGATGAATCTTGACTTGATGGCCTAGACTGAGTCGGGTTCCGAAATTGCGGCATACTTGTTCGAATCTTCTCATATACCTCAACTTGCTCTTTTAGGTCATTCAACGTTTTCGCCTCATATAAGTTTACTTTATTTGCATATACAGTCCTAAAATTTGTTTTGACTGTGCTACCGTCAAGGAAAGTATCGGGTCGCTGTCCATTGTTCCGTACGATTACAAAATTGAAATTCTTAAATTTAGTCACAAACATGTTAACGACTTGTGAAATAAATACATGTATCAATTGAATACAGTAAATTTGTTCATCAAAATGCATGTAATTTTAATTTAATTTATGTATACTTAGGTAATTTCAGCGCCGTTTATTTGGAGTTGACTGCAGTTGTTTCCCGCGCCGCAGTCTTCTTCGCTTTTCCTCCAGTGTTTTACTTTCCGAACTTACCACTCGCAGACTTCAACGACTGTGTGCAGTGCACCATTGACTTTGTATTTACTGATTCTCGATGCCGTTAATCGCTATTTTCGATAAACTATGCGCAGTATTAAAACACAACCAGCAAGCAAAACCGACTTGGCGATGCGGCAGCACATGCAAATCGTTGCTTTATTCGGTGTGCTGTACTTGCGCACTGCTTGTGCACTGCTTTCAGTTTACCGCAAGCCCTTTAGCAAACAAAAGGCGCAAGAGGACAGTCGCCATTCGTGAATCCAACCGAAATCAGAGTGCGTAGAGCGCTCAAAATTCGCTCTTGCTCTTTCGAGTTATCACTCAAAAAACAAAAGCAATGAAAACTAGTTTCAGAGTAATTCGTTGAATGCAAAACTCTTACTTAAACTCCTCAAACACTTGTATTACTCTTTCACTCGTATACAAAGAGTGCTCATCGTTGTGAGAGCATCTGCACTGTTTTCATCCCCCAAGTTTTGCAAATGATGCGCTCTTTATTTGAGCGGAGAAGTATTTGAATTTATCAATGATAAGTATTTTGATGTGATATTCTTTCGTTATTTGAATTTTTCAATTATAAATTCATCAATGTGACATCTGAACACTTAGTCAAATGAAGCGCATGCGCTACCCAAATTTTTTTCTTTATTTAATAAAAATAACACATTTGCAGAAATACAGTCACGGGTTTTCATGGTAAATTTATTTTCGTTCATTTTTTTATAAACATAGAGCTCATTCTACAACAAAAACATTTAAATCGAAATTTCGAGCTTTGGGCAAATCAAAGAAAATTCAGCAAATTTTCATCAAAATTTCAAACTTAATTTGAAAATAACACATTTTCGAATTTTGTGCTTGCTACCACGGCAGCCGTTCGCATTTTATTATTGTGAATTTGCAAATACATTGAAATATGCAAATTCAAGGCCATAGCACCGGATTTTGACTAATCCTAATGTAAATCAAAATTTCAATGACAAAGTTATTGAGCTTTGTACCACGATTTGTTTTTAGGAAAAATGGAAAAAGCAACACAGTCTGAGCGGTAGAAGTTATAGCTGCTATTTCGGAGATCACCACATCTCCTCATCAGACTTCTTTTTCTAGACTTCAGCAGGAATCGAACCCGCATCATCGATGTTCAAAGCCAGAAGCGCTAACCACTGAGCTATGTACACCCCGAAAGCTGTTGTTGCTAATCCATTTCCTTATACAATCTACTGCTATCAAGTGCAGCTGATACGCCGCAATTTAAACTTGAACAGGCTGATTGCTATGATTATTTTCTATGCATGAATTATATGGAATCATTGCATAGATTTAGGCAGGCTCATCCCAAACTATCTCTTTTTGTTTTTTATTATTGTGGCGTAATTATATTTATTTTTGACAAGGTTATTGAGCTTTGTACCACGATTTGTTTTTAGGAAAAATGGAAAAAGCAACACAGTCTGAGCGGTAGAAGTTATAGCTGCTATTTCGGAGATCACCACATCTCCTCATCAGACTTCTTTTTCTAGACTTCAGCAGGAATCGAACCCGCATCATCGATGTTCAAAGCCAGAAGCGCTAACCACTGAGCTATGTACACCCCGAAAGCTGTTGTTGCTAATCCATTTCCTTATACAATCTACTCCTATCAAGTACAGCTGATTCGCCGCTATTTAAACTTGAACAGGGTGATTGCTACGATTATTTTCTATACATGAATTATATGGAATCATTGCATAGATTTAGGCAGGCTCATCCCAAACTATTTCTTTTTGTTTTTTATTATTGTGGCGTAATTATATTTATTTTTAACAAGGTTATTTGCTTTGTACCACGATTTGTTTTTAGGAAAAATGGAAAAAGCAACACAGTCTGAGCGGTAGAAGTTATAGCTGCTATTTCGGAGATCACCACATCTCCTCATCAGACTTCTTTTTCTAGACTTCAGCAGGAATCGAACCCGCATCATCGATGTTCAAAGCCAGAAGCGCTAACCACTGGATTAGCAACAACAGCTTTCGGGGTGTACATAGCTCAGTGGTTAGCGCTTCTGGCTTTGAACATCGATGATGCGGGTTCGATTCCTGCTGAAGTCTAGAAAAAAAAAAAAAAAAATAAGTCTGATGAGGAGATGTGGTGATCTCCGAAATAGCAGCTATAACTTCTACCGCTCAGACTGTGTTGCTTTTTCCATTTTTCCTAGAAACAAATCGTGGTACAAAGTTCAATAACCTTGTTAAAAATAAATATAATTACGCCACAATAATATAAAACAAGATTTTTTTTTTTGTTTAGGATCAATTACACTTGTTTACACGAAAAATTATCCTTTGGGTCCCTAAACATGAAAACGAAACCCATTTTTTTCCAAGAAACGTTTTCGAGATTTTTTCGAAAAACGTGCTTTTTTATTTGCCAATATCTTTTGATGTGCCCTTTGCAGATTTAAATAAAAATTATTATTGTTACTAGCGACCAAAATCGAAAAAAGTGCAATTTTCAATCATTTTTGAAGCTTACTCATTTTCAGATGCTTATTATTGATTACTAAAATTTTGTTTACATTTTTTGTTCAAGTTGGAGTAAAAGATAAATTATTGCAGTAAATTTTGAGTCTAAGATCATCCAAATCAGATAACTTTGTATTTTTCACAAAATCACTTTTGGTCGAGAATGTTTTTTTTTGATTTTTTTGATTTTTTTCGTTTTTTTTCGTTTTTGTTTTTTTTTTGTTTTTTTTGTTTTTTTTTTGTTTTTTTTTTTTGTTTTTTTTGTTTTTTTTTGTTTTTTGTGTTTTTTTTCAAATTCGACAACACTGTCAAACGCAAACGAAAAACTCAAGGAGAAAAGCTTATTTTCGACCAAAACGTTACCATTTATTCTCAGTGCCCCATAACATCTACATTTCTTATCCGATTTGGATGACCTTAGACTCAAAATTTACGGCAATGATTCATCTTTTAGTCAAATTTAAAAAAAATTTTAAACAAAATATTTGTAATAAAAAAAAGCATATAAAAATATGTAATGTTCAAAAGTGATTGAAAATTGCACTTTTTCGATTTTGGTCGCTAGTAACAATGATAATTTTTATTTAAATCTGCACAAGTTATATATTTTTGCAAAAAGCACATCAATATTTTTTGAACGGTAGGCGATTAGAGGATTTATTCAAAAGATATTGACAAACTGCGAAAGGACCAAAAAACACGTTTTCCGAAAAAATCTCGAAAACGCTTTAAAAAAAGATTGGGTATTGTTTTCGTGTTCATCGACCCAAAATTTGCTACAAAACATTTTTTTTTCTTAGGTTAACGCGATAACGTCAAAATTTGTCGACTAGTGTTAGCGGTATTGTATAAAAATTAAGCCAAAAATTTATACAAGTTCTTGCTTCTACAATTCTTTTAAATATAAAACTCTGATGTTTTTTATTTTTAGAAATTTTTTAAATACATATACAGTGGACCAGTATATGTTCAAACAAAAGTTGTAAATAAAATATCTTAAAATCCACTTAGTAACCTGGATAAATCTTTTTTGAAATAACTTATAAGAATATAACTTAAACGATCACATAGTACATATGTGTTACATCGGTGGGATATATCTCTTTATATCGTTATAGCGGCCATACGTTCTAGAATTGTAAAAAAATAAATTGTATTTATTCCGAAGGACGAATGGCCCCCGAGCTCACCTGACTGTAATCTTATACACTTTGCATTTCGGGTTATATGCTGCAGAAACTTGGGGATTACATATACAACAACTTGATGGGTTTTAAAGCAGCCATTCTCGAAGTATGGGAAAGTATACCGATGGACGCGGTGCGTGCCGCATTCAACAGTTTTGTAAACGACTTAAGCATGTTGTGGCAAACAAGGGCCAAACAATAGAGTAACTGCCTCTTAAATTAAATATTTGTACTACTAATTACATAGTAAATACAAAGTAAATACATATGTGTTATATCGGTGCACTGGATCTCTTTATATCGTTTAGGCAGGCAAACGTACTATAATTAAAAAAAAATTGATTTTATTCTCAAGGATGAATGAACCTCGAACTCATCTGACTGTAATCCCTTGGACTTTTTCTTATGGGGTTATATGCCGCAGTAACTTAGGGATTACAAATACAACAATTTGATGGATTTTAAAGCAGCCATTCTTGACACGTGGACAATATACCGGTGGACGTGCTGCGTGCCGCATACAAAAGTTTTGAAAACTTTGCATAATTTTTGAAATTTTAATATGGCGATATTAAAAAATCTGAACAACTAAGTATATTTGTTTGTAAGTTCAGGACATTAGCGTACTGATTAAAGCAGTACGTATGGCAACCCTAATGATAACAGAGGGTTGCTTAAGAACAGGTGGGACTTTGCTGTAGGGATTCCAATAGTCCATACTAACAATTACCTCAAAAGTTTCAACCAAGAAATCTAATACAGCTAACTTATAAATTCAATAAATTAAATAGCCTTTAAGTAAGGAAGCTGTAAATATGCATTGTTTAATAACAAAAACGTAAAATATACTTTATATGATTACTTTTATATAGAATTTTTGATTTACAGCCTCATTCTCTATCACGAACGATACACTTAACGAACGATACCCGCGTTGACGATATCGTTTGCCGTTGGTACTGTGAAGCATATGTTGCCGTTTATGCTACGAACACACGAACTACAATCCTTTTGGACACGATGTAGTGAAAGGGAATGAGGCTGTTAATTTTATTTTTTCCAGGTTGTTATCTGATGTCAAACTAAAATAAATTGTTTGTGTGCTAGAAAATTATGAACCCTGCAGACTTGGACCCAGGGTCTACGGCCATAAATACTGATGGATCCAAGCTTAACGAAAGAGTGGGTAGCGGTATTTACTCTGAACAGCTCGCGCTAAACCTCAGTTTTCGCTTACCGGACCATTGTAGCGTCTTTCAGGCAGAGCTAAACGCCATAATGGAGGCGGCTCGGTGGCTCATAACCTCCGCCCCTCCAGGACGGCCTATTGCTATATATTCTGAGAGCCAGGCTGCTATCAAGTCTATTAAATCTAACGAAACAACGTCCAAAGTAGCCATAGAATGCAGGAAGACTCTCAACCTGCTGGCATCAAAATGCTCCTTGACTGTTGTATGGGTCCTTGGACATAGAATGCAGGAAGACTCTCAACCTGCTGGCATCAAAATGCTCCTTGACTGTTGTATGGAAACTGCCTAGCCGACGAGCTGGCAAGGAGGGGGACGGAAATATCTGAAGTCAATTCTGCTCAGAATGCGGGCATACCTCTAACCTCCTGCAAACACAGGCTGGAAGCTGTACTCATCGAGGAGGTAAACACCAGGTGGGCTGCAGAAACCACCTGCCATATTACCAGGCAAATTTGGCCAAAGATTGATGTAAAGCGATCCATAGCTCTTACTCGGCTGGACCGCTCCTCTCTAAGATTAGTAGTAGGGGTAATCACCGGGCACTGCCTGCTGGGCACGCACGGTAAAGGGCTAGGATACCCCACCAATGATTTTTGTCGCGGTTGCAGGGACAAGGAGGAGGAGGAGACCATCGTGCACTATCTCTGCCATTGTCCCGCCCTGGCCAACACGCGCAACCAACTCTTCAACAAGTACTTTATGTATTGTTTAGCCGACTTGAACTCGGCGAGCGTCCTCGACTTTCTGTGCTATATAAAACGCACTCAGTGGTTCAATTACTAAGGGAGGGAGGAAAGAAACGCATGGCTTCGGCCAGTGGTATCACAACGGGCTTTTCCAGCCTACGTGTGCTCCGCGCTCTGCGCGGGGCAGGCACTCTAACCTAACCTAACCTAGGTGGCGCAGGAGTCGAGATATTTGGAAAACCCGTATTTTTGATCCCATTTGGTTCACATTTAGAATGAATATTACTTACATGAAAAGAAATAACTCCACGAAAAATTTTGCCGTTAGGTGGGGCCTGCGTTTATATACTTGAAAAATTGACATCTATGCTCCGATTTGGTTTATATTCAGAATACACATGTGTATTACCTACTTAAATTGAAATATATTGCAAATTTTGTTTGTTAAGGTCAAATCTAGCACGTTAGGAAAAAAATGTAGCTAATAATATTAAAGTTAAAAAACTAAAAACATGCTTTTATTACACCAAAAACTAAAAAGTATAAAATAAAATTATATTTAAAAAACTAAAAACGCGCTTTTATTACAACAAGAACTAAAAAGTAGAAAATAATTTATAGACATAGCGATTCCATTTAAGGAAAATACGAAGTTCCCTAACTTGATTTAACTTAACTTTTTAAACTAGCTTAAAATAGGATTAAAGTGATTGGTTCGTAGTCATAGTCAAAATAAAGTCGACTGTAAAGTTGGTTGCAGCTTTTTGACATAATTTTCAATGGGATAGCTTCAAAGTACTGCTGTATGCAGTACATGATGCGCACCCACGCTTCTCTCAACATCTCCGCTGTCAGTATAGGTTCATCACCGCTGCTAACCAAGGTCTTGCGATTCGTTTTGCGCCGTAAGAAGTATAACAAGTACGCCACTTTTCGCTGGATCTGCTCAAAATTACTATGCGACTCTAACCACAGCAGCACCGACCGGCAGTGCCACCTATGCTTATTTCAGATGCGTCACGCCGAAATCTGTTCAGTGGCCACTTGTCACACGTTTCCCTCAAAAAACCTGGGCCAGTAAACCAACACGTCTCGATTAGTTCATCTGCATACGCGCCGCGAGATACAACATCCGCTGGATTACTTTTGGTTGGAACATGCCTCCGCAGTGCATGTTTCGTGCGCTCTTGAATTGTTGCCACCACTAGACGATCACGGCCGTGGAAGCATTGGTGCCGTGACCAGGATTTGGGCGAAGTTTAAGTTGTCGTGGGAAGCAGGCTTACCTACATAAGTTAACGCGTGAACAAGAACTTATTGGTTAGTACATACATAAGGATGTATGTATGTACGTAGAAATCCATTGCAAATTCTTCGAGCAACAACAACAAGTAGTAACGTCAGCTGCTTCAGGTTATTGAAGGCGGTGCATACGGCGAACACGTGAACGTGTTGGAGTTGAAGTTGGCAGCGAAGCGACAATGCTGGCAGAGAAGTTCTGTCAGCAGCAATCGAAAAAACTAGAAAACTAGACAAAAGGGTTTAGCAACGACAGTTTGCCGTTTTCTTGTATCGTATGATCGAGCGCATATTCATTTACACGTGAAAAAGGGGGTTAAATTGCGAAAAACTACAAGAGCCGAATTTTCTTAAAATTTTGGGAGTAATTGTTGCAATTTACAAAGCAATATGGCTAATTAAGATGACATGGAGCAACAAGTGGATCTAACTAAAGCGGAAAAATTGTCGGAATATAAACAATTGCGTTCGTCAATCAAGGGAAATATAACGCGAATTAAAACAGCGGTCAACAAGAAGAATGTTCCTATCGAAGAGCTGGGTTGCCGGTTAGATATTTTGGAAGCCTACTTCAAGCAGGCATTGTCGATTAGTACCAGCATACTGCGACTATGTGCTCCAACTGAGTGTGAGGCCCACGAGAAGGCAATGGCAGACATCGAGGATATTTACGTTGCAGCTAAGGCAAAAATAAAAGAAAAGCTGACTGCAAGCCGGGTTGATGCCGATGCAAGTGCGCTTAATACTACAA
>JAPVRG010107491.1:0-11175 GCA_029783565.1 Rhagoletis cerasi | reverse complement strand
GTTCAAACAGACAGACGGACAGACAGACGGACAGACGGACATGGCTTAATGAACTCAACTCGTCAACCTGATCATATCGGTATACATATTGATGGGTCTATCTCTGCTCCTTCTGGTACTTACAATTTTTTAGGCTCGGACCAAAGTTAATATACTATTTCATGTTCATGAAAGGTACAATTAGGTGACACTATATGCATGGACTATGAAAATAGTGGCATCTCCCAGTTCTTGAAATATCCGTTTTCCTTCAATTTTAAGGCAAGGTCGACGGGTTTGGGATATAAGTATTCTATGAAGAAAGCAAATGGATTTTAAAAGCCTCTGCCTATGCCACAATGAAAACCACTAGCGGAAATAAATATAGTCGGTTGGGTTAGTGCGCTGCTTTACTTTCGATAATCAGGTCTTGAAAAAATTTCTTTCCAAGATTTTTAGAGGCAAGATTCCGGTTTATGGGCAGCATTTACAAGCAAACGATACATATAACCTATATGTATCATCAGGGTGCTTACCTTATTTTTGATTTTTCTTCGGATTTTCTTAAGCGACTTTTCCTCAGCTTTGGTAAGTGGTAGCTTTTGCGGAATTGGATAGCCTTCAGCTTGCAACGTGCGTTTTTCCTCTTCGGTTAGTATTAGCACGCCTGTTGAACCTTTCTGTAGATTCCACAAAACATAAACAAAAAATGCTTCATTTAGTATCGATTTTAAGTTATAAATAATCAATAGTTTTCTCTACCGGCTGCGAGCTAATAAGCGGGGTGTGTATAGGCTGACGTGTGGAACCACTAGCTCCTCCTGCCGCATGTCGACCGACGGCATGCTGGGATGATGTCGACGACGAGGCAGATGATGGCGATGAAGAGCTGCTGCTACTGGCACTACGGCGCACATTCGCGGAATGTAGAGCGATGGGTGAAATGACTGCGGGGTTGGCCACAGATATAGAAACTGAAGTGTTGGGCGAAAGTGGCGATAGTATATGTTCCGGTGTTAAATTACCTTCGGAATCACCATCACTTGATGAGCAGGAGGGAGGCGTCAATGGCAGACCATATTGACCGTTATGTTTCGCAGGAACGCTAACACTACTATAGCCGTTCTCGGGCTTTATATTAAATTTAGGCATCATAATATTTTGACCGTTGGTGGCGGCGCTGGCGTTCAAGGCGAGCTGTTGCGCTTTGAGTAGGCTCTGTGAGGCGGGAGTTAGCTGCAGGCAACCGTTCTGAGGTTAATACAGAGGTGGGAAAAGTATTACTATAAATCGCATTTAACCTAACAACACTGATTAAGTACTCACCTTATGTTCAAAGACGAGATCGGAGTTGGTGCGCGCGGCCAAATGTGAGATTTTCGCCATGGTCATACATTCAGGCGAATTTGGGCTGGGCGGGCAACTGGAATCGGGCGACATGGGCTCATCCTTAATGGCCGACTCATCGATCTCAATGTCTGAGCAAATATCGGGCGAGGAGCTGCCTTCGCGTACCGATGACGGCGTATGGCTGCTGCTCTGTTCAAAAACTGTGCTCACCGACGTCTGAGGTAGGTACTGTTGCAGGTGTGACTGTGTGGAGATGGCGGGTTTTCCAAGTGTAATGGTAGTTGTGCTACTACCGCTGAAAGTGGAGCTGCTGCTGCTACTGCTGGAAGTGCCACTCGTCGTTTCGGCGGTGCGCAGATTGAATGTCATCGGTGCGGTGGTGTTGATTTTGCTTAGGCTGGCGTAGATGCTAGCGTTTGTGTAGCGTAAGGGTAGCGCTGTAGCAGATTGGCGGGTATTTGTGCTCGCAGTGAGGTTGTTGCTACCGATTGCTGTGCTGGCGTTGACGTTAAGTGTGCCAACTGATGCAAGTGTTGAGGCGGAGGCGGCAACTGTGGCAGTAGTGAGCAACGTATTTGCTCCCTTACTACAGCTGCTGGCGTGGCTGCTGGGTGCCAGGGTGGACAATTCCATCGGCGTGACATCGCACTCCACAGATATGGCCAAACTTTTGGGATCGACGCCGCTGGAAATGTCTACGTCATGCCGTAAACGTGCTGTGTTGCTGGTTGCGGTTTTAAGCGAAATTGCAGGATAGCATTCGTCTTCCATGTCTGGGTGAAGATGAAAAGAGAAAGAGCAAATAATAGAAGGAAGTGAGTTATTAATTAGTCGTAGCGGGTATGATGACTCAATTTGGTTATTTACTTTTGCCATAAAGCCAATGG
Organism: Rhagoletis cerasi; assembly: GCA_029783565.1. Taxonomy (NCBI): domain Eukaryota; kingdom Metazoa; phylum Arthropoda; class Insecta; order Diptera; family Tephritidae; genus Rhagoletis; species Rhagoletis cerasi. Next base: position 8,959 of record JAPVRG010107491.1, on the reverse strand, counting down.
ACTTCGGCAGCTTGTTGATATGTCGTCGTTTAAGGTGCAAAGCCGCGTATCTTGGTTGTGTTAAACCACGTAAATGACATTTGAGCCACAAATTAGATTTGCTCTCCAGAAGCTCATGGTATCAAGCCTTTTCAATTCATACCAGAATATCGATAGTTAGAACGGTTTAGAAATGGGTTTGTTTTATATAATAGGGAACCGTTTCGAAATAAGACAGTTTTACTCTCTCCTGTAAAATTAGGCTAATCTCACATACGCGGTTCTGTATTATCTTGATATGCGGTTTTGTACTTTGAACGACGGTATGTATAATAATATTCAATACGTACGAGGTCAAGCATTGAACTCCTATTCGAAATTTTTGAACGGAAAATCATATCTATGGACTCTTAACAAAATAATTTCAGCAGTTAAAAAGTAAAGGAACTCATTAAGTTGAATGTTGACAATCGTTGATTGATTACAAATAAAAATAAAATTGGAATATGTTTTCTTAATGAAACTTGTTCAAGCCAAATATTAATACAAGTAGAACATCTTACATGCACGAATTCATAGCAGAAAGGTTTGTACTCGTAAATGGGTTTTGAGCTCCCCACTCTTAAAAAAAGTATAACGAAAGGGACATATACATACATATGTAGAAAGTAATGTGACCGATTTGGGCTAGATGTGAGTTTATTTCGACCTTCCGTGTAAAATTATAAAAATAATAATTGACTTAACTAACTTTTATAAACTTTTGCTAAATTTGCTTTTGAAAATTTTCCAAAATGCCTTTGGATCTCTGTCCTAAATAGATAGTATGTAATGCAATGTAACCTTAATTTTTCTCTTCGAAAACGTGTGTTTTAGCCTTGAAACTAGTGGAAGGTCATAGATATTGGTGTACGTAGGTACTTCCCTAGAAAAACAGCTGCTAAAATAAACTCAGCTTGTGCACGAGCTAAAAACATGAGGTGTAATTAAATAATACGAGTAAACAGTTAAAAAACAAAGAAACTATGCAAAAGAACAAAAAAAATATGTTGCTGAGAACCCACGAAAAATACAGAAACCATTTTCTTCTTATTTAAAATTTAAGTGTCAAATACGTAGGCATCTGTTATTAAGATTTGCAGGTTTTACAGGATTTAGTCAGAAGTTACAGTCAGAAGTTGCAGGAATAATGCGAAGTTTTTCTTCCGGCATATTCATGAAATCTGTCAAATGATCGGCAGTGTTGCATTTTTTCACAACTTGTCAGCCAAAACAAAAAATGTGGTACAGACGAATATTCTCTATAAATTCAAAGGGCTTTAAAACGTAAAACTGAATATTTTATATGAACACTATAAAATGTATACAGGGTGTCCTAGACCACCCGTCCACCCCTTATAAAATGGAGGAAATATTTTTTTAACAAAAAAAAATATTTTTTTTATAAATATCTTCGACAAACTACCGTATTCGTCTTAATTGGCTCCGTGAAACCTTTTTATATTTCCCGATCTTAAATTGCTTTTATGCTCGGTTTCACCGGAACTTACGACTTCTTTACTTGTTTAATTTTTTTTTGCTGACGGTATCACGCATTTTCTTCCATACATAGTTACTATGTTCAAATTTTTTTTTTGGTTGGAAGAAATTAATTACCGCAAAAAAATTATTTAAAATCAACGCAAATTTTTAGCCTCTTGAAACTTCCACTTTATTGTACTAGAATTTAATGGGCTACAGAACTGCGTACTTAACTTTTGTTGTTGTGAAAATTTGTTGAATTTTTCTACAAAGTTTTCAACGCGGATTTATATGGTGTTTAAGTATCGTATAATGAACTAGACTTTAATAAGAAATTAATACACATTAAACAAACAAAAGAAATTTAGTCAAAACTGGTAAAAATGTCTTGTCCCTATTTTTTCACATTACTGTATGCATAAGCATTTTTATAGCTTGTTCCCACGAACGACTCTCTGTTAGCTTATATCGTTTTGTATCGACGAACGAAAAATTTATACTACTTCTGTGAATTATACATTTTAGGTAGCAAAAACAGGATGAATGCAGTATTTTGGAAAAAGCAGCAGAATCCATTTTTGGGCCAATCTTTCTCGATTAAACCGCTAATTAAGCTCGATTTGCCATACAAAATTTCAATTATTAATTGCTCGATTAGTGCTTAATGGAGAGCTGATTGAATTAATTTTTTCATGCAACCCTGCTGGGTATGATTGTTTTTGATTTCCTGGTATGTGTATTGAATAAATAACCACCAGGGATGGAACATTACGTTTTCAAATTGTACCCAATAATTTTACCCTAAAAAATAAATATGTATGTTGATGTGTATATAGTTAAAAAAAATTAGAGGATAACTTCTCCCTTCGATAGCATATCAACTTTTAGACTCACATCAAGCAAATTTGGCTATAAAAGAGAGAATATTTTCGAGTAGTGCGAGACAAAACTGTTTTAGAAAAGGTGAATCACTTTCCTCCGAGTTCTTCGATCTGACGTTTTAAAAAGAAATATTCTCTGTCTATCTGGCACAATCAACTACATTTACGTTACTTTAACCACCCTTTTGTATCATTTATATGCCTCTTTACAAAGAGAGGCTATTGAACAAGTTGCCTACACCAGAAAATGCGCTGAAATTTCCAATAAAAATAAGAAAAGATTTCCTGAAAGGTTATTTTTCTATGTTTCAAATGTACATAAAATGGTGTGCTTGTACCGAATGTACTTTCAAATTAAAGAAAGGTACGATTGCACCAACTTTTCCATCACTGTAGCTAATGGAGCAGCTGACTGCGTGTCGCTAATTGAGCAGCGGACTGTGTGTGTACAAAAACGTTAGCTCGATTAAATAGTTAATTGACTCTATTAAATTTCTGTCTGAATATGCTTTAAGGATTGATTACGCGAAATTTAGTAATGCAGTCGGTTTGACGCTGTCAGAGTTCTTGCCGTGGAGTTGGACAAGATTTTTTAGTTTTTCATTCATTTAAATAATACCCCGGTCATGATCGATGGAACATTTCGGATATTTTATTCTGGACATGTTTCTGAGAAAAAACAACATGTGGGATTCTGCCAAAATGACTATACTAAAATGCGAAAAATATCTAAAGAAAGTACGAAAAGAGAACGCTGCAAGAAGTAAGTTTTATGAAATTGTATATAAAAATCTCTACTTGGTCGATTTTAACCTAAGTAACAAAAAGTTTATATCTTACATACATACCTATTTTGGGCTCGTAACAAAAATTTCATAACCGGTAAATAAAGTTCTCGTTTCTGTTTCTGTTACATATTTTTTTTTAAATTTTTCGGTTACAAATGTATGGAATTCATATTCAACTTCACCTCAAACTTAATTGCTACGTACTATGTACATTAGGGTGGTACAAGACAACACAGGTAAATTAAATTTTTGGAATTTTCTTGCAATCACCCCTCAGAATTATAAAAATGCCAAATAAGGAGACCCTTATTCTTTTATTTTGAAATCGGTTAACCGTGCAGCCGTGGCTTTGAAGTTTTACATATATTTTACACGGAGAAAATGCATTTTTGCGTATAATTGTTCTAAAATCTGTAAAAATTAATATTTTTTAATCTAATAAAAATGTTTCCCTTCAGAAATCTTCCAACAATAGAACTATGATGCAAACTTAACTCGAAAATTTTGCCAACTTCCTTCTTCCAAAACGTGCGTGATGTGGTTACGCACAAATAAATAACTAATTTTTATAAATAAGAGATGAGATTTTCGCTTATGAAAAAGTAGTTAGTAAAATTTTAAGTTCAATAATTTTATTATATTCGAAAAAAAAAATGAATTTTAACGATTTTATAGCAGTTTTACGAAAAAATGTATTGGCTCCATATAAAATAAATGAAAAATCTCAATGCCCCGGCGGCACGGGTAAATGTTAACCGATTTCAAAATAAAAAATACGGGTCTCCTTATTTTCGATATTCTTCAGTTATGGGCTGGGGAAAAAAAAAATTTTGGACCACCCTAATGTACATACATGTGTATAAACATTTTGTGTGCGATTTTATTTGTTCATTGAACGTTTGCAATAACCAGAATTGTTTACACGAAACTAAAAGTTTGAATTAACTATTTAAAATTGAAGAACTGAAAAATAATAGTTCAGATACAATGGTAGATAGTGTGCTGCAAATAAATGTTGCAACACTCACGAGCAACAGCCTCTACCTTAATTATCTATTTTCAATGCACCTGTTTATACATATTTATAGAAGTATGTCAATATACACACACACATATTTACGTACATACATATTTACTGAAGGCCCATAAAATTTAAATTTACATACATACATACTTCTGCAATCGTATTTCCACATAAATTATTATTTAGATAATTGTTTTTTTTTTGTCTACATTATTATATGTTTATTATTTTGCAAGCGTTTACTTCTCTGAAGGATGGAATAGTGATATGATGTTATTTCAGATAGCTTAAATCCAAGCATATGTAAACTAAGGTAATATTTTTATGAAAATGAAAGCAGTAATGCCATGGGCAGGCGCACGTCGCTAAACACCAACGAATTGCAAAAGGATCGGAAGATTATAGGCGTTATAGAAGAAAACAATGAAAAAAGAACACGAGAAAGTAATTTTAACCATTGGCAAAAGAAGTGTTAAAAATTGAGCAGGGCAACCCAGTTCCGCCTTCGTCATGTCTACACTCACCGTCTTTGCAAAGCCTTGTCCAGCTTCTACTTATCCAGACTCCCTCCCGACATACCCCATGTTGAGCTTAACGACAACGATTGATAGACCAGCCGATTTAGACTGGCCTAAGTGCTACTACAACAACACAATTAAATAGATGGGTTTTTGGGAGTAATATTTTATCAAAGGCCAATACGCCATTGCCATTAAAATATTTCGTGTGGTTTTAACTTTAAAGTATGGTATGTAACAATGTGTTACTTCGCCATTTTGCTTTTATTTGTTGTACTTTCACATAGTTATTCAACGGGGTTATCAGTACAATTGTCAACATTTTCGTACTTTACCCAAAAAAAAACTAAAGTGGAGTAAATGGCGAAGAGGTGATTGTTGTCAGTGTGGAAAAACTGGAAATTATTAAATAGAAAATGAATGAAACACAAAAAAACTTCATTACCTAAGCAACGTTCCAATCAATTCATCGCTTCACTGCACTTGGCTAGTGATTGTGACAGAAACACATGCATCCGCACGAGTATCGTGATAAATTTTTTCCACTTTCCATATACATATATACATATGAATGGACATACGTACATGTAAATTAAAAAATTTCCATTTAGTTCGATAAAAAACACATTTGAAAAGTATGACAATTTGTGTAAAATTTAATACAATATTTTGTTGCGAAACTTAAAAACGGCAAATTGTCAGCAATGTACATAGAGTATAACGGTTTGCGATAAAGTGCATACATTGTCAATGTTCAAATAAAAACAAGAGCCTATGTACATACGTATGTATGTACAGATGTACATACTCTTCAGGTAATGGGACTAGTTTGTAGCTAACCATTAACTAACTAGCAGTCGACTAGTGGTAACTATTTATTAACTAACTACTTTTGAAGGGCGGTGACCGCAAAATAGTGAGAACTGGTTTCCTCTGCATTAGATGTCAAGTAACTTGTAGCTAACTACTTTTGGGCATAAACTATTAATAAACAAAAATTTCGACCTTTATTTTATTTGTCTTGAATACGAGAAAGAATCTGCGAAATGCAGAAAAAGTGTATTGAAAGTAATTTTTGAATGAGGATATTTAAACAGAAACCTGTAAGGAAAACAAACTCCCGATAACGTCTGCATGACTCCTGCACGACTTTACAACCAACTTAAAGTTAGTTTTGTCATAGCTAATTAAAAGTTAGTTATTTACCGAAATACCGCAGAAAAGCTAACAGGAAGTTGGTTATTTTAATTTGTTTAGGCGCGATTACTAACACCAAGCGCCTAAATGCATGATATGTAATGCTGCATGTGCAAAAATTTCCTTCATTATATTTATGGGATATTTGCACTTCTCAACTGCCATGTAATAAAACTTTCTTGAGTTATAATTAGTCTGATGCATCCTCCGGACAATGCCTCCGGAGTTTTTTGCGGACTCTGCTTGTGCTTGGCTTACAACCCTGTAGAGGTGGTAATTGATGATTACCATTGGCCACAGTGCCTACCCACCATTTTTTTGCTTGAATAAATTTTTTTTTTTATATAAATACATACATGCAAATATACAGGTCTCCCCTCTTACAGAGTTATTCAGAATTATTTTAAAATTAAATAATTATGTACATAAGTACATATGAATACAAATACATATGCACTGAAGCATGTACTGTACATTCGTTGAATCATGCATTAAATCATGTATTTTAGTAATTACCTAGTGTTCCCGCAACATTGATTCAAAACAACTGCGATATCTGCTACTCGGAAATCACAATTTTCTATGTCGCTCTGATAACCTTGTTGCACACAAGTACATAGCATTATTTTTACATAGCTCCACCTTTTACGAAGGTTTCAACGCAACTGGAGTGATGGAGTACACTCTGCACTTAACATTACTAAGTGTGATGAGTACATTTTTACTGTACATGCATTTATGTACATAGTTTAATTAAAAAAAACATATTTTGTCGAGTGCTAATGATAGGAAATAAATTGAAAGAAAATAAAAAATGTCTTCCGAGCAATGAATTTTACTTTCCCTACAGTGAAAGAATAAAGAGAGCTTGTTAGTTTAGTAATAAGGCAGCGAAGAAACTGTATGCCGATCTGCCGACAATCATTTCAAGACATAATTTTTGAAGTTAAACTTCTTAGCGCTTTGGGCTGCAACTACGAGCACAAATCGAGTTTTAAAGCCACACTAAAGTCAACGTTTTAAATATCGATGAATTGTTAATTTAGTGATGCTAGAGGATTTTCCGTGCGCAGAGGTCCACGTAAGTGGGAAAAGCTTTTGACTGCCATCCACCTGGTGATGGCCAGAAGTGATTCTTGTGCGTACGGTTCAAATCGCAGCTCACAACGTCCGGATATTTATATCCACGTATCCTCTGGGTAGCGACCAAACACCCATTTGGGAGCGAGCTAAAGTGAGAAGGCGTAAAACTTCGCGTGGGAAGGGTTTGGGTCCCGCCACGTTAAAACCCCGCCTAATGAAAGGTCCAAATATGCCTCGGATGAGATCCCCCCTTTTTGATGACGACCCCGGCAAACGAACAAAGGACTATGATTTGAGAGTAGGCACCTGGAATATCCGGACCCTCAATAGGGAAGGTGCCTCTGCCCGGCTGGTTGATGTCCTCGGGAAAACAAAGGCTGACATCACCGCCATCCAAGTAATGCGATGGACGGGGCAAGGCAAGGAACACGTGGGGCCTTGCGTTGTCTACTACAGCTACCACGTAAAGGAGCGCAAATTCGGTGTTGGATTTGTGGTGGGAGAGAGACTCTGTCGCCGAGTACTGGCGGCGGTGGACGAACGTCTAGCCACAATCTGCATCAAAGCGAGATTTTTCAACATATCCCTTATCTACGCCCATGCCCCGATGGAAGAGAAGGACGACGCGTCCAAGGATTTCTTCTATGAGCGATTGGAGCGCGTGCGATTTCAATGCCAAGGTGGACACTGTCGGAAAATTCAGCCTCCACGACGAAACGTCCGATAACGGACTGAGGCTGATCGACTTCGCCGGGGCCCGAAACATGGTATTGTGTAGTACTAGGTTCCAGCAGAAAAATATCCATCAAGATCGAAAAACGAGAAACCAAATCGACCATGTTATGATAGACGGGCGGCATGTTTCCAGGGTTTTAGACATACGTACGCTTCGAGGGCCACACATCGACTAGGACCACTATCTTGTTGCAGCCAAGATACGCACCCGCCTCTGTGCAGCAAAAAATGTGCGTTCAACAATGCAAGGAAAGCTGAACGTCGAAAAGCTGCAATCGCAACAGACGGCCAATTTATTTGCTACTCGACTCTCACACTTGCTCTCTGAGAGCACTCTGCCACGCTGCGATCGGGCGCAACGCAAGCCATGTGGGGCCGCTATAGGGAACTGAAGAAGGAAGCGAGACGTATTTGCCGCAATAAGAACAGAGAGGTCGAAATACGTTAGTGCGAAGAGCTTGAAATGCTGGCCGACAGGAAAAACGCTCGAAAATTTTATAGGAGAGTTAGACGACTTACGGGAGTTTTTAAGACCAGTGCGAACTCCTGTAAGAACAACCATGGCCAACCCAGTTATGGAGGGAACGCTTTTCCACTCTATTGAATAGCAACAGCACTGAAAGTAGTGGAGAAGAAGAACCCGAGCCCCCAGTCGATGACGATAGAGTTGATGTCCCACCGCCTGACTATGACGAGGTACGAATAGCGATTACGCGGCTGAAAAACAACAAAGCTCCTGGAGCTGACGGCCTGCCAGCTGAGATATTCAAGTACGGCGGCGAAGAGCTGATAAGATACATGCATCAACTCTTATGCATAATATGGTCAGATGAACGCATGCCCGAAGATTGGAATTTAAATGTGATCTGCCCCATCCACAAGAAAGGCGACCCCGCCATACGCGCCAACTACCGCGGGATCAGCTTTCTGAGCATAGATAACAAGGTCTTATTGAGTGTATTGTGTAAAAGACTGAAGCCCACCGTCAACGGGCTGATTCGACCTTATCAGTTTGGCTTTAGACCTGGAAAATCCACCATAAATCAGGTATTCACAATGCGCCAAATCTTGAAAAAGACCCGCGAGAAGAGGATCGACACACACCCTCTATTTGTCGATTTCAAAGCCGCTTTCGACAGCATGAAAAGAAGTTGTCTTTATGGCGCGATGTCAGAGTTTGGTATCCCCGCTAAACTAATACGGCTATGTAAAATGACGTTGAGCAATACCGTC
>JAPVRG010107476.1:0-10323 GCA_029783565.1 Rhagoletis cerasi | reverse complement strand
AAAATATCGAAATTGTTTCAAAAATCCCGAATAGTCGCGAAAAACCCTACAATAAAACATTATTATAGTTATATATTGGTTATTAGTGTGCCCATCACCGCTGTGTGTAGTACCAGATTTAAGAAGAATCTATTCACTACGCAGAGTCAAAGAAATTTTAGCGAATTTTAAATTGTTTCATAGAATTTAGTTCTTTACCGTATTGGAGGCGAAAGCAGCACTAAAATTTGAAGTATTAAACAGAACCTTAACTATTATTGACTAAAGCATACTTAAACCAATAATTCTTGGAAGTAAAGCAGCTAAAATTTACCAACCAGTGATCAAAGCTAATATTTCAAATAATCTGGAAATTATTTTCGTTACTTAAAGCTATTCGCACAGCATTAAATACAAAGTTTTCACTCATTAACGCTTAGCGTGCAAGCTTTGCATACGAATTTCGCCACAGTAAGTATATCTACAATTCCTTAGACTCACCCGCCCCGCGCTACTCCCCTTGTTCTGCGTTGTTAACACAAAGCGTTACCCAGAAAGCGCTTACTGTTCGAGAACCGAACTGTTGTGCGCATACAACAATAAGCAGCTTTTTTTGCGCTAATTTTTTTTTCTTTGCTTTTTTCTCACCAATCGTGCAGCACTTACTTGCAGCTCACGTGCGGCACTCGATGTGCCCCTGGACACCTCTACATCAGCAACTGCTGTTGACAATCCATTCACCGGACTTTATGTTTATTTGCCATCTCCCCGACATCAGCTTCAGCGATTTCTTTTGCAGCGATTTTTGTGTTGCTCGTGCTTCTTTGCAATGGTTTTGTTGTGTTTTGGAATTGCACTTTTTGTTGCAGCTTTTTTTTTAGAAATTTATTGACTACTATCGCAACTTTATTGGAACTTAATTTGCACGCGAAAGTATTTGTTTGGCTTCTCGCACATCGTTCGTTCATTACGCTTATTTCTTTTTTTTCTTTTATTCATTCTCGCTGCATTCCTCCACTGGTGGCACTGGTGGATGGTTGTTTGACTGCGCCAAAAATTGTGCCACCGTTTTTCACCTTTGCCACTATTTATCACACAAGCGTTGACAATTTTTTGCTTTTCTGTAGCTTTGTGTGCCAAGCGTCCACAGTGTGGTAACAGCAAGGACAACAATAACAAAACCTTACAATGGCAATGGCATCTGCTTACAAGAAACGGAAAAAACAACAATGTACTCATAGTTTTTTATTTGCATAGTGACTTTGAAGAATGGCTGAGGTTGTGTCCTTTTGATTGCAGCGAAATGCATAAATTTTTATTTGTTTGATATTCGAGCTGAGAGTACACGAATGGGAGTTACTCATGCATGTGTGCATATTAACACACACGTACTCATGGGTTTTACTCCACATCCACAGCTGCTGTGATATAAAAAATAAGACCTTGGTTTTTCACTTTTTCGCGTGGACGTTACAGATGTATACTCATATGTACCTACATATGTATGTATATGTGTGCAGTTGAGTGTGCGCAAGCTTTCTATCTTTAAAATATATATTTTCGCTTGTAAGCAAATATTAGCTTGTGAAAAAGTATCATCTGGTTGTAATGCTTTCTCATGCTCTCGCCGAGGCACACAGCGCTGATTCGTGAGCTCAATAACACATCTTTTTGCACCCACTTACATATGTACTTACATGCATATCTATAAATGTGTATGTGATACTGAACCTAGCATACTTGCATAATTTATCATCTGGAAGCGGCATGCCGTCGCGGCGAGCCAGAACTCTTAAAGGATTGCTTGGCGCACAAGAGTATGTGAAAAGCAATGCTGCTGCCGTCGATGTTATATGTTTATTACTTATATATAAGTGCGCCTGATTTATCTAGATATATGTATATTTGACATACTGCTTGGCTGCTACTGGCTTTACGGTGTCACTTATTATTTTTCTTATTAAATTTACTGCCTTTGATTTTATTTTCATATTTTTCATACCACAAACATTAAGTTATGTCATAACAAATTTTCTTGAAAACAAACATTTGGCGTTGAAAGTAACAGTGACAAGAATAAATATCAGTAGTGTTTATGGCTGGTATTCCTTAAATTTTTTTTTAAATACTTGTACCCAAAGCGAGGAAAAGTTTTGATAAATGTGTATAGACAAATCCGCTTAGCTTTTTTGTACTGCAAACCTTTGAAAAAGTGATTGAATTTCACTTTACGATTAACTTAACCTACTTCAAAGACGACTAGCTATTTAGTTATTTATCTTTTGACAATATGAAGCCATAACCCTGCATAAGACTAGAAGGAATATTTCTAACCTAACAGCCGACTGAGTCGTTAACCAATTGAAATCCAGAACCATATATGGGAGCTAAGAGGCAGTAGGCAATCAGTAGTTAGTTAGAAAAGAAAGAATGGATTTATGGCGAACGGCTTAACAGTAGAGCACCTCCGAGTTATATGAAAAGTGCAAACATCCCAATGAAGATGAATAACTCAGTGATAGGGCAGGACGGCTGATTTAGCGGCGATTAACTAAAATTTCAAAATAAAAATTGGCGTTTTGTAATCAATTACTAATATATCCGATAGGTCAGAAACACTTTTTGTTTTGTTTTGATCTCAATATTCACCCAGCTGTAAAGCTTCAATCACAACATATATTCCATCAAGCTGCAGGCAACAACTTTCCCGCATTTTTTGCTACTTGCTGCAATTTTTCATAGAATTTATTTTAAATGCATAGAAATTCTACTTTTTGTGTTTTCATAAAGTTAAGGGTATGTATTAAGTAACAAAATAAGTGTTTGTGACCTGCGATTGTGTTTCGTTCCAAAAATCGATGTTAATTTTATTGATAGTAATAGATTTAATATTTGCCAATAATTTAAGCTTTGCTAGAGCGGATCTTTCGAGATACGACTGAGTTCGGTATGAATTTCATTTTAAAAATTAGTTGAATGTTTTTTGTTCTGAAAATTTCCAAAACGAGTTGCAGTGGTTCCCACGATATTATTCAATTAAATTTTTTAACAACAATGTCAGTGTCCAAGCGATTGCTGTACGCAGTATGGGATGAGGAAAGTAAATCTTCCAAAAATCGTCTGGCGGTGCAGACATACATCTACAACATGTACAACAATATTAGTAATGCAAGAAGTGAATGCATTGAAATAGCCGAGAAAATAACAAAGTTCACCAAAAAGTTGGCCTCGAAATGGAGACAGATCCATCTAGTTTTAAAGAACTTTGAAAAACACAAAAATCTTACTTCATGGTGCAGAAAATATAAGACATGCTTCCCTACCGATGGGTATGATGTCGGAAGAAGCTCTAGAGGCCATAAACAAAGATCTACGAAACTTTCGGTTGCGCCACACTCGAAAAAGCTCGAGCGAAAATACTATTAAAAAGACTTGGCGCATTCACTCTTTTTTCGAAAATGGTTGTGGTGATTGATAAAGTCATTATCAGGCTTCTCTTAAATAAATACGTCGAAGAAGATGTATCCGATTTCAGTAGTGCGTCTCTGTAACTCAATGGAAAAATTCTCTACCAAGGCGAATTCATATTATGGATTCGCCGCCTTGTTCTCTACTGCTAATGAGTAGTAGAAAATTACGTCATATTCTCCACCAGTAGAGAAATAATCGGTGGAGACTAGTTACAGAAACGAGCTAAAGCTCATCAGATTTTGAATAACGTTTAACCTGCGTATTTTAAAAAAATTAATAAAGAAAAAAGTGAACCCAAAATAAAATTTCTGTCTCTCTTACATGTATGTATGTATATGCAAGGGCAAAATTAATTTGGAGTGTTTCTTTTGAAATGTTGTAGTTATCCGCTTCATACCAAATTTTACAAAGACTTTTATATATTTTACTTAAACATTTTTTCTAAGAAAACAAAAAAATATTTGAACTTAAATAAAAAATTATTTTCATACTAATTTTGATTTGTAGCATTTATCTACAAAATAAAAAAAATTACAAAAATACCATTTTTACAGAAGTTATAGATTAATCGCCGCTAAATCAGCAGTTTTTATCACTGTGCGCTGTGGCCAATGGTAACTCTTGTACCACCTTTGTATGCTTAAAAACATATCGAGCTCTGAGAGCAGTGATATTTCAAGCTAGCTGAGCATGATTTGGGATGCCATCGATTAACTACTTTAGTAGGTTTTGCTATGCGGCATTTGAGAAGTGCATGTGCGTAAATAATTTCTTATATGAAATTTTTGCTCATGCAGATTTGCACATATTTGTGTATACGTGCTTTAAATCCGGTTTGGTACCAGTTGATTGAGGCTATAGCATATCTTTAGGCACTAGGTGTTATTAGTCGCCTACAAAGAAGCCAAAAAAATGTCTAAAAAAAGATGGTTTCAATTATTTGGTTGCACCTTTCAAAATAATTGTCTTAGTAAAACCGCTACAAAGTGATTTGGTGTAGAATAAAATAGTAAAAATTTTTTTGATACACTATTTTGACCTACACGCAAAACTTATCGCAGTTTTTTGTAGTAAAAAAAATTTTTTTATTAGTTAGTTTTTAAATAATTTGTAAAAATATTTATGACATAGTGAATTACATGTGCTTTGCATCATTTAATTAACAATTCAAAGCAGTTGGAGCAACAGTTTTTACCTTTAAGAAGCATTGCACTCAATGGGTATAATAGCCATACGAAAGGTAAAGCTTAAGAAAAATCTTCACAAACTAGGTACCAAGGAACATTAAACAAGTAGCAGCAGCAGGGTTGCAATTTTTATTTTTTCTATTTCGTGAAAAATCTGAAATGGCAAACTTTATTACATTCATATACACATTCACATACTCATACATTGGCATCCATTTGGCTTGCTATTTGATTGGTCAAACGTTTTGTTAACTTTAGCCCTAAAATTGCCACACCCATTTCTAGGGGTTTGACGCCTTACGGGAAAATCTACCGGAATCCGGACGAAGTTGAAGTTGAAGCTGGTAAGATTATACATTGAATTGTTGGAAATGTTTTATTTATCAATGTTATTGATGGACAAAACAAGCACAAAAGTTCATTTAGCTTCCTTAATGGTATGTATATATAAGAACGAAAAAAACGAGGAAAACCTTATATCAAATAGCGGAACCCGGTAATACTGCGCTCAACTGCTAATCGCGGTTCCCGGTAAAGCTGTCGAAGTCACTTTATGATTATTACAGATTTCATGGCAAAACTTAAAGAATATACTAGAAATTAACGTACTGGTCGTTCAATATGGTGTCAAAACCGATTAATTTACATATATACGCATATATCTCAGTAATGGGTCTGGGTTATGTGTTATGCGCTAGGCTTGGGGCCCGCCATGTAAAAACAAGTACCAATGGAAAGGAAAGGAGTTTAGGTTACAGAAAGATGAAAAATTATATGTAATACGTGCAAGCGGCTCAATATACAAACGTGTATCTGGTTGAGAAACCATCCACCCCAGCAACGGGTTTCGTGCTGGGTTTGGGACCCGCAACGTAAAAACTACAATTAAAAAAACTGCGAAGCCTTGGATGAGACCCCCTTTTTTTCTGAGGACCACAGCAAAGGTTTAAAGGACTTCGATTTGAGAGCATGAACCTGGAATGTTTGGCCGCTAAACGGGAAAGGTGGTTCTGCGCGGCTGGTTAATGTCCTAAAGATTACTAAGGCTGACATCACCGCTATTCAAAAAACGCACTGGACGGGGTAAGGTTAGAAATTCGTAAGGCCTTGCGACGTTTACTACAGCTGCCACGTAAAATAGCGCAAATTCGGTGTTGGATTTGTTGTGAGAGAGAGAGACTACGTCACCGAGTACTGTGGTTCACCCCGCAACAAAGCGAGATTCTTCAACATCTCACAGAGAAGGACGAGGCACTCAAGGATCTCTTCTATAAATGCTTGGAGCATACATAAGATCGGTGCCTTCGTCGCGATATCAAAACCATGCTTGGCGATTTCAATACCAGGGTGGCCGGGCGGAGAATTCAGACTCCAGGAAGAAACGTCCGATAACGAACTGAGGTTGGTCGATTTTGCCGGTGCCCGAAACATGGATATATGCAGTACTAGGCTCAAGCATAAAAAGATCCATCAAGCAACGTGGCTGTCTCTGGATCGAAAAACGAGAAACGAAATTGATCATGTTATGTTTGACGAAAGGAAACCTTCCAGTGTTTCAGACGTGCGTACACTCCGAGGGCCAAACAACGACTCGGACGTCCGATAGTTTAACTCAGGCATGCTTACGTAAAATTTTAAGGTCGTCAACATGGAGGGAGAAAGAATTCAGCTAACCTTACTTTTTAACAACTCAACATTCTGTCGAAGAGCAGCAACAAGTTTGACTATAGCTTGGGCAATACCACTCTCAAGGTGAACAAACTTATACTGACTCTAGTTAACAGCTCTAGATTTGGTCGAAACTGTCCCAAGTAAAATTAAGCCACAAATATGGAACACCCAAACAACACACTGCTACTGCATGTACAAATTGAATTGTAATGCAACCCGATAGTAGAGAAACTATTTTACCGCTTAATTATATGCTTCGATCAAACTGGCTGCTCATATAAAAACGTTTGCTGTCAGAAAAAATGTCCTTTTCCAAGGCCTATTTCTTTTTCTTTTTCGTCTTTTTTTCACATTCCCTTATAGCGCGCTTTCATTCACAAGCTGGTTGCTAGTTGGCCGTTTGCTTTGTATGTATTGCTGCCTGTTAACCAACTATGTGGCCAAACTTAAATCGTAGCACAATAGTCGAAGCCCAAAAAAAAATCAGAAAAAGCACAATCGCGGCGATGCTTAACGTTGCGTTGTAGAGAGGTTGACTTCGTTGGCGACCACAACCAAACAAATAAAATTGCTCTGTTAACAGCAATACACTACGATAGCGGTTTGCTTTCTTGCCATTTTGGCCAAATGGTGGTGACCATTTTCCCCCAAACTATTTACTATGCCGCCTCTCATCGAGGCTGTGATGCCGGCGGCAGGAATGGGGTAGACGGCCAGGATGACGACGACGATAACAAGGACAACTATGGCGAGACAAGCAATGACATTAAATTGTGGGCAATCAGTGATGAGACAGGCAACAGCCGTTATGCTGCGCTGCTATTGTTGAGCAAAAAAAAAAATGACTATATAGAAGTAGGCTAGTAGCAGTTGGTGTGAATAGCAAAACAGTGTTGACTATGAAAATATTTTTATATAGGAATGTCTAAATATACCAGAAACATAGCTAAGAAATTGGTGTAAGATCGAAGTGAAACCCAATTTCAAGCTTAATAACAAACGGTTCTAGGCGATGCGCTGTTGCTAGTTTTACACGCCACTTTCATTGTCTGGCTGTGGCTGGGGCTGTGGCTTTTATTTCTCACTGTATGCGCTGGTCGTGCAGATATTAATGTTTCTGGTAATTATGGGCGGCCCACGGCAATGCAAAATTTGGTTTGATAATAGAAAACAAGTGAATGAAAGCTAACGAGTGACCTGATTCATTTCTTACTCAGTTGTTTGTGTATTTCAAAATGTGCGCGCGCAGGCTGGTGTGAATTAATTAAAATTAAGAAGTTTCTCCTTCACAATAAAGTAAGATTTAACAGCGCGGAAATGGCTGCAGGCGCTGCCGAAAAAATGCGACTAATTAAATTTTTTAATGAATATAAATTTTGTACATCCAAAAGCAGGCAACGACCGCATTTCTTAATGTTTATTGTAATTTGTGGTTTCTATTCTACATTTTCAATATTAAAAATTTGTTTTGTTTGGCTGAGCGCGAAAATATTTACGATTTTGCTCCACATCATCTCATTTTTTTACAGTGGGCTAAAGTTTATACTTTTTATAAACAAATATTTTTCATTACGAAATGGGTTCAAAAACGATTTATTACGAAAACATTTTTGAAGAGGATTTCCAGCACTTCAAAAATTCAATCAATTAACAAGTTAAACTAACGTTTAATGGGTATCAAAGGAGAGAGGTTTAAGAAAGCTGCAGTTTGAAATGTGTTTGAAGAGTGTTGCCACCTGTTAGAAATTTAAAACCAATTTAAATAACAAGTTACATTAAATATGTTAATATGTGCGTCAAGCGAGAGAGGTTTAGTTAAGCTTTGCTTTTAAAATACTTTTAAAGATGGTTGACAGTTTCTCAAAGGGTTAAAATCAATTAAATTAATGACTTAATTAAAACCATTTAATAGACCGTGCGACAGTCAATTTTATACACAAGAAATTCAATATATGCTATCGCATAACTTTGAACCACGTGCACCGATTTCGCTAATTCTTTTTTTTTTATCGAAAGGAGGTGCCTCAAGGGTGGTCCCGTACTAATTTGGTTTAGCTCTGATCATTGGATAATGAAGAAATTAACGGTACTCCTAAATTTTTGTATGAGAATTTAAGTCGGTTGTATTTTCTGCTTACAAATTACATGTTTTAATTAATCATATCCTTGAAATTTCGAAGTTCCGAAAAAAAAATCCTGACACCAAAAAGAAAACTAAAGATGCAGTTAACTGAATCATTACATTGCTTATGTCGAACGAAAGAAGTTAAAGACAGCTTTTTTTTTTAATTTTGAAGAGAGTTGCTACCTATTTTGAAAATTAAATTAAATAATAAATTTTAAGAAAAAAATTTTAAGTCCATTTCTGTCAGTTTTAGTGCAAAATTTCAGCCAAATCGTAGGTTATGGGCATAATATTGTTACGTTGAATTTGGAAAAGCCGTATGTACATATGAATAAGGAGTATGTAAGCTCTTAAAAAAGTTATGATTGTGAACAAAATACTATTTTCCGTTCACATGTTTTTTTGGAGTGAATGATTGAATTTTTCCTGCGTGATATGCTGGTAATATAATTTGTTTAAGGGGCGAGAAGTTTAAATTTCCATTTATTTATAAAAAAAAAAATTATTTATATTAAATTCAAAAATTTCTAGACGAAAAAATAAAGCTTAGTAGGATTGTATGCTCTCGACCTATGTTTAAAAATCATCCCAATCAAATTTGTAATTTCAGAGCAAAAAAGATTCCAACCCGTTGTAAAAAAATTCAAGTGCTCATAAAAGTCGAAATTTTTAAATTTTACCAAGAAATTTGCGAAGTGTATTTCAGGCGAGTAAAATCTCATATGAGCGAAAAATCACCTGGAAATTCAAACGTCGGTAAATTTATAACCCCCTTGAGATAGCCTTAAGATAAGATAATTAATTAGCCTTAAGATAAAATAATTAAGATAACGATAAGTGTGAGAGCATCAAGATAATCACCATAATTGTATAAAATTCGGTAGAGTAGATTGAGTGCAGCTGCAACATTTGATGAAGTAACGTTGAACCGGATATCACGCAAGTGGGGAAGTGGCCAAAAGCTAGTAACCTTTAGGGCAGTGAAGTTTTTCAGAGGATTGCTTAATATTCGGTGACTCTTAGTGACTGCCCTATAGGTCTCTGAAGACAAAAATTCGAATTGCATATTATTTCTTAATTAAAACCACAATCATATGTACATTGACCATACTCCAAATTTAGATGCAGACCTATAGCGCAAATTTTTCCGATTACGATTTTTCTAGAATATTTTAACCCTGTAACTGCCAGTGTTGATGAATTTACAAGAACGCCTTTCAAAATAATGGTAAAAAAGGCCTACAAAAGTAAGATTTAAGGGGTACAAATTTTTACGAAAAATTTATTCGCTAAAATTTATTATAGATCCCTGAAGACCAAAGATATAACGGAAGTCAATTCAAATATAAAATTCATTTGTAAGATAGTTAAATTAAGGACCATAAAGTGTAGAATTTAAACACAGCTTAGTTTTTAACACATCGACATTTATTTTTATTCCATGAAAACCCAAAAACTGATTAACTTGAAATTAAAGTTTTACTTTTTAATAAGGACAAATAGTATTAGTTAGAAATACCCCTAAAGAGACTAAGTGAATCAGAAGGACTTATAAAAACTTCGAAGTTGACGCTAGTAATACGCGGTAACACTAAGGCAAATTTTCATTAAAAAAAAATATTAATAAAATGTATACTTAAAACAAATATTAAAAAATAGTTTCCCAAGATAAACTTAAGTTTTCCATAAAAATCTACATTCTTTTGTTAAGAGATGTTTGTGAGTACAGTAGACGCTCGCATATTATAACCATTTTGTTTTTAAGATAATTCGAATTTCTGAATTATTCTAATTTCTGGACGTTTCTTTTTATTTTAATACGAATTTAAAATGGATTAAATTTACTTTAAAAAATGATCTGCTTTCACTTTTCTATCGAGACTACCAAAA
>JAPVRG010107204.1:0-16577 GCA_029783565.1 Rhagoletis cerasi | reverse complement strand
CTATTACGAGTATCTAATTTGCTTTTTCAAATGAATGCAAATACGTATGGATGTTTGCTCACATCGACGACACGCCTGCGACTGACTGACTGTTAGCCCGCTTCAGTGACTTTCTTTTTCCCGGGTATATATGTATGTATGTACATACAAACATACATAAATGAGAATAAAATCACACGTTTACACGCACTACTCCGCATCCAGCGACAACACCTCCTGGATCTCCGAAAGTTTTCCTCAGACTGATTGTGAGCAACCAGATCGGCCGGCCGCCGGAGCAATGCATAATGTGGTTTGCCGCTGGCACAGTGCCGTCGACACATATACACACATGTCTGTATGCCGTTTCAGTTGTCTGCTCTGCTATTTTCGGTCGAGGTGCGAGCAGCGCGGTCGCCAGCGTGGAGATCAAGACGGTGGCATCTAGTACGTTATTCATGTGCAGGTCGCGTACCGCGTATGCGGAACTCATCTGCATCCATTTTCGAGTACATGCAGACATACTTGTGTACGTTTGCTAGGTAGTAGGCTGGCTGGTCGTCTGTGCTCGAGTGGCACGCAGGCCAACAGACGAAGTAGAGATAGGTTGCAGGGACGAATCACAGTGGTGCAATATGCTTCATTGCGTGGTGGAAGAAAATGTAACCAACATTTATCTACGTATTCTTCATTCATCATCATCATCATCATCCTCGTCGCTGTCGCTTGGCGTTATAGCTTTTGAATAAGCTTTGCGCTGCTACAGGATTTTAGACCATACTTTTCATTCTCTTCCGTTCTTCGCTTAGTTTTTGCCTCCCACCATGCAAAGACCGTCCCGCACTTTTCTTATTTCCCTACGTTTCTTGTATGAGTTCTGCAATTTCGTTACTGGGTCTTATTCTCTACGTATTGTCTACTTTCAGTTTTTCAGAGCTTTCTGCTCTTCACTGGTCGAAATAGCCAATGTTTCAGCGCCGTAGCATTTTGACTTAATTAATGTCGAAAACAGTTTTAAGTGGTTTGAATAAAACCTGTCCCAAAGCTCTGCACTACCTTGAATTACATCCCAATCGACGAACACGGTGCGCGTCAGCTGCTCGAAATAATACTCATAGCTGTTTCTAGCTCTGGCTCGAATTTGCGAGTCAGGCTTTTAGCAACAAGAAGCTTTTGCTCTTTCAGAGATCTTCAAACTCTTTTTGAATAATCGCGTCAATAATTTGTATTAAGTTCCGACAAGGCTGTGATTTCTCAAACGTGTTTTTATGCAGTGATCCTATTTTCAGTATAACGAGGGTTTTAAGTTGGATGATGGGTATGCAGGGTCATGCAACACTCCAATAAGTATGCCAGTACACACATACTAAACCACAGGCATAAAATATGCATACATCCTCCAAAATATTTCTCTGCTCGAGGTAACGTAGATACCACTTGGTCAGTCTTAGAGCGATTTGTTTTCTCCGGCTAAAGTATCCCTTTACTCAACGCATTTAGCTGAGTCTGATAAGAAGCGATTTAGCGACCTTCGGTGTATGTTCGAAGAATACTTGAAGATTCACCTAGCGTGCGGTGGTTTCAAACGATTTTGGCCAGTTGTAAAATGCTTCTAAGTAAGTTCTAGCGATTTCTAGCTCGCGATAGACTATATTCCTCGTGGGGGACTCTTCGCAGTGTCCCCCAAATATGCGGCCTCTGTGCCTAGAGTTTGTAGCACTATTGCTTTGTTTCTTGTTATTTTGCTAATCGTCGTCAAGAAGGCGTTATTATAATATAAAGTTCCAGAATGGTTCTAATCATCGTAATGAAGTATGAGCCAGAGCAATATTAAAGTCGGTGTTAGAAACTTATTTAAAATTCATCACAGCGAAAAGATGTATGTTTTAGCATAGGAAAGAAAAAGTGTCTGGCACAGTGGACACATTCACATCATTCCTGTCCAATTTGTCGGTTACTGATCGACAGTCACAGTTTCAAGTCAATAGACCCCTGTACATCTTCAATATCTATAAATAGGTCATTCCATTTGCAATTGGCCATGTTGAAACTGTGTTGAAAGGGATGACTAGTAACGGACTTAGAACCAGGCCAGCTCGTCGATCATTTTGATACAAATAATTGTCCAGTAGGGAGGCAATTGAATCAAAGTTATGCGCTTTGATTCCGTTAGGCACTCTCTTATTTGATTTATTGGGTCGGAGGTAATGCCATTTGATCCATATTTTTTATGTGCCGCTTGAGGATCAAGTTATTTTCCAAGGCTTTCTTACTTTAAAATTCTCGAATTGGAAGATAGTTTTATTATAACTATTGGGGTCGTCTCGAAATTCTCCAAAAAGTTTTTAAAACTCTGCTGTTGTGAAGTTGTAAAAGAACTCAGAAATAAATCTAAATGGCTTCGACTGCCGTGGAACGTGATGAACAATCGCTTTGTCTAGATCTCACAGCTATAAATCAGTCACCTCATCCCAAAGCTCCATGACTAATAATACAGAAATCTAGTTAACTGAGGGAAAGGAGCTAGTACTTCGTGAGATGTTGTTGTTGCAGCGGCACTACTAGGCTATTCCATCAATCGTTGTCGTCAAGATCTACTAACGTTAAGCCCAGGAAACGTGCTGTTTCGACGGCGTTGGACCAAAGGAAGATGGCTGCTAGCTCAGTATGTTTAAGTCGGCGTGTGAAGTGGTGGTTGGTGTCGTGTGGAGAACACTCACAAGCCGGACATGGGACTGGTATGTCGGTGTTGAGTACGAGCTCAGACGCCTGCAACCAAACATTAACTAGGCCAGAGTTACGCGGGTCTCACGCGGCAGCTGACAACAATATCGTGACAGGAAATCGACATTTGTCCGTCGAAATTGGGGAAGCAAAACAGCCGAGAGACCCGGTGAATCCTAGACCAGCTCCGTTTCGGGTGGTGCCACCGACTTAGCCGCTATATCTCTCGGCGAAACTGAAGAAGTGGAAAACCCCTCACCAGCGGGAAAGTTCTCATCACACCCAATACCTATTCGCGTGCACCTCAAACCCGACGGCCCTGACACCAGAAGCGCTATAGACTACGTCCATTGATGTCACTCGCTTTCTTGGTCTCAGCCTTGTCGAAGAGGACATCGCTTGGGAGTTGAGCATTGCTCCTACAGCAAAAACAACATAACGATAGAAATCACGAATGATATTGATAAAAATATAGATTCGAAAAAACTGACGATCACAAGGCAATTCAGATAAGGATAGCAATAGCGATAACCTCCACAAGTTGAAATTCATTTAATATTGGAGTCTCTGAAGCACGTCAAATTTATTTAGGCACCAGTTTTGAGCTATGCAAGTGCTAAGTGGTCGTTAAATTCAGAAAAATAAATAAAAACGAAAAAGTTTTCTCTTTCTACTCCACTGTGCGCCAGGCTAAAAAGCTAAAACGGTGGCATGCTCTTTACATTTTTAACAAATTGTTTTTGTGCCCACGTTTTTCAAATGACTTTTTACAAGCAGCTGTTGCCTCATTATTCCCGTAATTATAGAAATTCCAAAGCTGCTGCAGCAACATCATTTGCATCCGAAAATTATAGGAAAGCATAAAGGGAAGACAGTGGAAGGGAGAGAGAGAGAGCAATGGAGGGATGCGAGAGCGTATACTCAACAACATTTGTGCTACAAAAAATTTTGCATTTTGTACACGGATTTATTTGTGTATTATTTATGTGCTGTATATTTTCAACGGGCCTATTCCCGTTCGCGTTGTCGTTTTTATCGTCGCATCGTTCCTAAATTCGATTTGTTTAAATATATTTTGGGTGTTCACACTTGGCTGGTTATCAGGTTATCTGGTTAAAAATTATTATGTATTCTCTAGTGTATTTTGTTTTTGTAAACTTAGTAAAAAATATAACTACATAACTAGATAACCTGATAACCAGGCTGGTGTGAACACCCCAATTGAAACGGCGAAGAGAATTTATGGACAATCGGTTCAATTTAGTTCCTAACAATATCATAACAAATGTTTCTATGTCGTTACCAAATTAATTTCAAAATGGGGAATACCGAACAATTTCCGATATATGTCAATAACGCCAGCGGTGATACCAAGTTGTCGTTTTTATTTCTTTGATTTGTGTATTTTAATTTATACAATCATCAATAGAGTAGTTAATAAATTTTTATGTCAAATGGGTACATAAACCTCTTAAAATTATTTCTTAAACTATTTATTTTTTGCATTTCTTTTTTTTTAAATAATGTAAATATTTTTTTTATGTTACCGAATAACTTTGGACGAAGTGAACCGTTTTCGACAATTCTTCTTTTATCGGAAAGGTGGTTAATTTGTAAAATATCTTTGTAATATAATGCTCTACATATGAAGATGTGTAAACGTTTTTTTTAATTTTTTCTAAAAAATGGTTTATAAACTGAAAAATGTATGAAAACGTAAATTTATAAAGCTTTTTAAATCTATTTTATTTTTTATGAATAAGGCCATTAATTTTTAGCCAATTATTGAAATTAAGTGTAACAGAAATTAATTATATTTATTTTCCATAGTTTTTTGTCAGTCCAGCACATATTTATGTACATATGTATGTAAATATCACTGCATAACAACAAATTAAATATATTAGTATAAATTCTTATGATGAAAACTGATAGCGTAAAATAATTGCTCGTCATGAAATTCAAGAATGAACTAAGAATTAAAAACTTCAAAGATATGCATAAGGTAATGTACAATTGTTGATCATATTTCATATATCCAATAAAAAACTTATTAAAATATGTTAAAAGCTTTTAGTAATTTTAAGTTGTTCGGAACACTTCGCTCATCACCAAATCTCTACATCCACCACATATATACATGCATACATTTGAAGATGCTCATAAAGTGATAAGCAATCATGATCTCTTAAACAAGTATTCTTGTATGCTATTTTCCACATCATTAGGCGCTATTTTAATTTTAAGGCAGATCATACAAAGTTGGTATTATTGTTGTTGTAGCATCATAAATGTTTGCCTTCGAGGTGGTTTTTTTTTTAATTTAATATTAGACCAAATACAACATGTAAATGAAAACAACATTGATAATATGTGGCGCATGATCATAGTATGTATTTTGATAACATACATACTCAACCAAACATACTTATCGATACATATTACTGTATATTGCATGCTTATTTTACAGCCGCATACAACTGCATTTGCATTCATACTTGACTTACTGACTTAAAAATCTTAATGCTAGAATAAGGAAATCGCATTCAGGCTAACTGAAAGAGAGCCCCAATTTAGAAGTGCGAGACTGCCGATTGCACGAAATCTTCACTTTGGATGAAAAAATTAATTCTGCTCTTTGGCTGTAGACCTAAAAGATATTCATATACGTATGTAATATTTCAAAACCACCGCCTTTAATATTGCTGAGGTTTACTACCTATCGGCCTACAAGCGGACGGTTTCAGCCAAATTGCCAACACTAACCGAAATAGACGCATTTACATAACTGGGACATAAAAGGCAAGTCGCCGTTGAAGTTCTATCTAAACTGAATAGAAGTGTGAATTAAATTTTGTTTGCCATGATGGTTTAGTAAATGGGGAGAACCAGGCCAAAGAAAAGCGCCCAAACACTGAATGAATGCTTTTTAGACGAGATTTTTTTGCCCAACGCGCTTCTTCTTTTTTCAATTGCTCAATGCCCTGCAAAGAAATTAGTGGAAAATTTATATTTATACTTTGTATAATAGCTATGTAGATATGTATGTATGTAGCTTAGTTACCAAATTACTAAACAATTTTATCATTAATTCATCAAACAAGAAAGGCTTATTATCTTCAATGAGCTTACCGTTTGGTCATTAAAGATGGCAGTTAGTTGCGTAGCTAGCATGATGAGCGTGAAAATTGCGAAAAGTAACGCTTCAAATGATAGAAACAGCAGTAAAATTATAGTTGTTGGTGGCGAATATGGTGAACATTGACGCCATTCTGTATGTACACATTGTGCAAACTCTGTGACAACCAAAAACATGGCGTGTATCGATATTGCGGCAATGTAAAACTGTAAAAAGCACAAAAATAGCATAAATGTAACTAAAGTAAAAACTATGAAGAAAAAACCATACCCACCGTAAATAACACAAAGAACTTTTGATTATTCTCTCCCACACAGTTATTTACCCATGGACAATGATGATCCATTTTACGTATACAACGTTGACATACTGAGCAATGATGCGCGCGTTCCGGTTTAATGCTACAGCATTTCGGACATTTGAAAAACATTTCACCCTCACGATAACCCATTTGTTCAATCATTTCTTTAGTTGCATTACCACGCGGCACTGCTCCAGGATCAGACATCATCGTGCGTATGTGTGATGCAAAAGCGAGAAAGGCTAGTGCTTGGAATATTATTATGTTTATGGTGCTGAAAATTGGATGTGGACTCGGCAGCAATATGACACGCATTACAACAAACTCGGCAAATAGTATCAGCATCCAGGTGAATACAGCGCAGACAATGCCACAAATATCCTATATTATAGAATAAAATAAAAATCGGTAGGCAAATACATAGGTACAGAGTCCTCGATTTCCGGGTACAAGGGGACAACTTACCTTCACGCACCAAGCGCGTCCACCACAGCAACGATTGTGCATGTCCCTGCTGCCGCCATGCACCGCTATATATTGAGAGTGCATTTTTATAAATCTTATGCAAAGCTAGAAGCTCTAGGGAATTTAAATAGGCTTCTACAACTAAATTTTCGTATAATAAACGCAAAATGCGAAATTTTTGATGTTTTTCTAATGAATGAGGAAACAGCTGTTTTATGTTGCTGCCACCTGTGAGATTTATGGAAGATGCCAGATGGAACGAAAATATGCTTTCAGGAGATTTTTTAGTACTAAAGACTGGAATGTGTTGTGTGACAACATAAAGGCGCACGCTCCGAATCGAAGGATAAGCTGGGCCAATCAATAACATATTGTGTAAGCGCCAATCTTTTATTATTATTAAGTACAGCGAGGAGAAATTTGAGAATTGCATAAAAATTGCACAAGTGCGTTGTTGTTGTTGTTGTGGTTGTTGTTGTAACCGTATACAAATTCCCAAAGAGTTTTTGGGGAATGATGCGGGAGTGACAGCCCTTAGCCAGATATGAATCTGGGTCGTTCCGGTTACGTAGACTCGACTGTCGTGGGAACGAACACAAGTGTGTGTGTGTGTGTATTCGCTGCACTGGGTTTTGTGCGTTCATAAAATAATCTAATAGCGTCTTTATTATGTACATCCGGCATCACTGACTGTTTAGTACTCTTTGACGTGTCACTTTTTTTCGACGAACAGGTGTAATTTGTTATTCCCATTTTATTGTTTATTGTGGTATTATTTTTGCACAAATCGATTTATTTATCAAATATCCTTAACAACATTCACAATGGTTGACGAGTGCACGAAAAAAACGCTTAGCAACATTCCATTGCTGCAAACACGCGCCGGACCACGCGACAAAGATTTGTGGGTTCAGAGGCTTAAAGAAGAATACCAGGCACTAATCAAATATGTGCAAAACAATAAGGAATCTGGTAGTGACTGGTTTCGTTTGGAATCCAATAAGGAGGGCACACGCTGGTTTGGAAAATGTTGGTACATGCATAACCTACTCAAATATGAATTTGATGTGGAATTCGATGTAAGTGGGCGTCGAACAACTCAAGCGTATGCTAAACATGTATTTATAATCTTACAGATACCCGTAACTTATCCAACGACGGCGCCGGAAATAGCTTTACCTGAACTGGATGGCAAAACTGCCAAAATGTATCGAGGAGGCAAAATTTGCTTGACAGATCACTTCAAACCTTTGTGGGCGCGTAATGTACCAAAATTTGGTATAGCACATGCAATGGCTTTAGGGGTAAGTTGAAAACAGGGAGTTTATGTACAATTGAATTAGATTTATGTCGCCTTTATTGTCAACTGCCGACTTTACAACTGCTTATTTTATTATTGAACTCTTTTTTTTCAGCTTGCACCATGGTTGGCGGTCGAGATACCAGATCTTATAGAAAAGGGCATTATCTCCTACAAGGAAAAATAATTCTTCATTTTTCTTCATAGGCAAATCCTTATTATCTTACATATTTTTATTTAATGACACGATTTTGAACAAAAAATGGAACAAAAATAGTTATAAAGACAGAAAGTTAAAAAAAATTGTTAATGTGCCTGGAAATAACTATAATAAATTTTGGTCTAAATCTAAACATAATAACATCGACGCCATTAGTTTCGTTCCCACGATAGTGGGCCAAGGACCCAAGAAATCTTTTGGGAATTTTTATGCTAATATGACAAACTCATTAGTTTAGATTGAACTTTAAAAGGGCCTGATTTTCAATTATTGAGTTTTACAGTAGAATTAACAAATTTTTAAAATTAATATTAGTAGTACTTATATTGAGAAAATTGGATTCCTGCACAAAAGTTTATTAAAGTCGCCTATGTGCGAATTCATCGCTTTTGCGACTCGGCGGTCTGCAAAAGACGTCAGGCTTAACATAGCTACAGCATGAGCATATTCAGGCGTTGAAGAAGTGTTGTGAAGAGTAGAAAGCACAATAGATCTATATTTTCTCATCTCATATTGATATCTATGCATTTAGATCGCCAACATTTCACTGGATGGATTATAGCTAATAGCAGAGAGGCAGTCTCATGAGAATTTTTATTACCCCAAAAAAGACAATAGTGAGTATAACAGCTTGGCCCCGACAAAAAAAAGAATCATACTTTTAACAAATCTCCCAATAAATAGACGATAAAAATTCAGTTTGCAAATAAATGAAAGTGGTATTAATGTATAATTGAAAGTATGTATGTATGTATTTGGTTTGTATGCATGTAGATTTGTATGCAGTTATTTCATTCTGTGCGTTAACTGCACTTTAGTCCATATATAGTTTTTTGTTTTTCAAATTAATTAATAACTCCAAGTGTTTAATCTAAAGTGTTGAGGTTGTGGCTATTATTGTGTGGCAATATGCTGTTACTTAGGCCGTGTTGAGCTATAATTTCTCTTGAGTATGTACGTAAGTTTAAGAATTTATAATTTCACGACTTCATTTCTATTAAAGTTTCTTTTACTTGTTTTTTTTTTAAGTAAAACCAAGGTGTCCAAAATGAACTACTATACTTGTTTCGCGACACTAAAATTAAATAACAAAGTCAAGTCAATGGAAAAAGGTTATAAATAAAATAAATGAATTCAAAAACGTAAAAAAAAATTATAAATTTCACATTTTTTTCAAATTAATTCCTTCTTATTGATCAAAGGTGAATTGTCCCACCTCTTCATCGTTTGCGAGAGTTATACGAAACAAATTTATAAGAAAGGAAGAAATTAAATAATTTTCAACAATAATAACTGTTGCTAATGAAATTTCGAAATACCGATTTCTTTGGCTCGAACTTCGAATTTTGTTCGTTTCACTTCTTTTTCGAACTTCCGGCAGTGCACTCTCTCTCTTCTATGGACGGCCAGTTTGTTGGGAAACGGGGAAAAGAGCATATGGCAACAAGTTTCAAAATACGTGTTAACCTAATTATTAAGTTCAATATAAGCAATTGTTAGATTTTTACAAAACAAAAGAAAAAACACAAAAAGTTTAAGCGGCATTAAATAAAAAATTACTCAATGAGGGATTCGCGGAAATGGTTGGCGCGCATGCCATACCGATGATAGCAAATATCTTATAAAACATTAAAAATTTGCGTTATTAATTAACTGCGCTTGATAGGAAACAAAAAGAAAACTATGCTGCGATCGCCAACCATTCGTCATCAATCGCTCAACCTTACATTTAGGCCCGCACACACGCTTTACAACAACGCTCTTCAATTTATGTTTCCATTATTCTTATTGCTGTTATTACTATTGTTGCGTTTCTGCCAGCTATCCGACCAAATGGAACTAAGCGAACTAAATGGATCGAATGGCTGCATTTCAGCTGTGATAGCAGAACCTGCACCAGCATCGTTGGCCGAAACATTCAATGACTGCTGCTGCTGTTGTGGCTGTTGTTGTGCGGCTGATTGTGTATTGTTGCTGATACCCTGAAAGTTGCTCTCTAAGCCGGGAGGTGGACGTATGACTGTTGTGCCAACGCCAGCACTACCATTGGCACCAACCCCGCCAGCACCAGATGATGACGCAGCACTAGTGATGGGCGGCCAAGCGGATGTTGTGGCTGTACCACCGCCTGTTACTGATGCATTCAAACCGCTGACCAATGCAGCACTGTCGTTTGGGCTGTCGTGTTGTCCCAAATACGTTGCCATAGGCGACCAAGTGCGCGAGTTAAGATGTGCCCAGTCGACACCCTGTAGTAGCTGCTGCTGTTGTTGTTGCTGCTGCGCTTGCACATGTGCCTGTGCGTGGGCCTGCACCTGGGCTTGCAATTGCTGCTGGCGCAGGCTGTACATATATTCGAAGTACTCATCTTGTGCTTTTTTCATTTCATAGAGGTCGGAGTCGAGGCCTGAAATAAATGTGAATGCATTTCGGATAAGCAAGATTTATTTAAAGTGCCTTACCTCTGAGCGACCTATTGCCATCGTACTCGTAAGTGGTCAAAAGATTCGAGAAGAAGCTGCAATTGCCTGTTGACACCGCCGGCTTTGGAATTTGCAAGCCATTACCGCTATGATTGCTGCTACCGCTGCTGCTACTGTTGCTATTGACTGGCTCCCAGACGGGTGTAGACGAAGGCGACTTTTTAGAGCCAATTGGACCCAGTTCACTAGAATTCGAACTGACCACCTTTTCCGGCGGCATGTCAGCTGAGTTTCGTCCAAAAATTTGCGCTTGTTGCTGTTTTTGTTGCCCTTGCTTAAACTGATCTTGTTGCCTTCCCCCAAACTCCGATTCGTTCTCTTTACCGGCGAAAAAGTAAGACGATCCTGTATCGCCAACACCGGCATTAGATTGATCCTTCGTCTTTTGCATATTTTTCCCCATCGCACTAATAGGTTGTGCCTGCAAGACATCGCTGAAGGTCGCCTGGTTGCCAGTGTCCCAAGGCGCACTTAAGCAGCCCAATAAACTGACCATAGCAGCGCCGCCGGTGCTATCATTTCCGTTTGATTGCCTTGTGCGTGGTGCCGCAGCATTCGAAGAAGCACCTGAATCGGCAAAATTTAATGCACGTAATGCGGCCGCTGCGCGTTGACGACTTCTGCGTTCAGCGCGGCGCGATGCGCTTGAAGAACCGCAAGAGTTCGCAGACGAAGAGGAACAGTTCGAGGGAGTTGCGGTGTCGTTTCCATTGTTGCCAGTGTTGCTGGCGCGCGCGTCTTTGCGACGCTCACGTCCTGGTGTTTTGCCATATTTCGCAACTGTTGCGCCGCTCTGCGCGCCTACCTCCTTTGCCGGTGGCGATGGTGTGGATGCCGGTAGGACGCACGCGCCTCGCGAGTCCATTGCATTGCTTCCAACGAGTGCTTCAGCAGCGGTCGACTTATTTCCGTTTCTGCGCGTATTCTTACCGCCATTTATCTGGGACTTTTGGTTGACAGTGCTGCCGCTTACGGTATCTCTGTCATTTTTTCCTGTAGTGAGCATTGAGGCAGAAGCCGCATTTTTCGCCTTGCGCACACTACGCGGCTGTTGTTGGAATGAGGCCAGGCTCTGCAACGGTGAGGCTGCTGCTTGAATTTGTTGCTGCTGTTTCTTTCCTCCGGTGGCATTGCTACTATTGAGATTAGTGGCTGTTGGTTTCATTGTTGCATTATTTTCTTCAGCTCCACTTTTTTCGACCTTTTCATTGTGCGTTTGTGTTTTTGCTGTCGTCGAAACTGTTGTGCTTCTCTTACCGCCATTTTCATTAGCGCTCGCCTGCTGTATGCCGCTTGCTCCGCTGCTGACGCTGCCTCGGTCATTTTCGCTCGTCGCTTTCACCGTCGATACGCTATTCCTAAAAGCATTTAAGTCCAGCGACCATGGCAGACTGGCGCGAGTTGTCGACGCGTTGCCATTCACATTGTTCTGTCGCTTCAAGCTGCGCTTTTTCACACTACTGCCATTGTTGCCTGTGGTGCCGCTACTAGTGCTACTACTACTGCTGCTGCTCGTACTGACCTTGGTGTGTTGCTGCTGGATGCCGCTGTGTCGTTGCGAAGAACCGCACGCGATCTGTGCCTCGTCATCTACCGCATGCGCCGCTGCTTGTGCCTTCAATGCGATATTGCGCAGATTAAATGTCGGATGCACGGAGCCTTTCTCTCGCGCCTCGTACAACGCCGTTTGACTATGCAGTATATTGTCATAATCTATGTTGGCGGCAATTAGCACGAAAACAAATGTGGTGGCCAGCAACACAATGGCTGCGTTACGAATGCGCTCTTCCCATGCTGGGCGCTGTATGAGAACTGAACAACGGTCGATCATGCTGGGAGGCAGCCTGGCTTCCAGTTGGTATTCCAAATTGTAAGAGAGATTCGTATGTATTTTAATCGGTATTTGTACGAGCGCTAAAGTGTAGTCGGGAACGAAAACTATTTCAATCTTTTTTGATTCGTTCGGCTTGAGCGCAAAGCTGTTGCAATCCAATACACTGTATCCATAGCCGGTACATATTTGATCGCCGATTTGAAAAGTCTCAATCCATATGGGAATCTCGCCCATATTTCGTGCTGTAAACACACGCTTCAACGCAACCTTTTGGTATTTCTGAACACCCAAATCATTTTGTCCACCAGAAGAGGATGGATGCGTTGTTGGCTGATTGCAAGACGTAGAAAATTTTTCTGTTAAATCGAAAACCAGCGTCGCATTTAAGCCGGGTTTGCGATTGCCAAAGCGAAACTGCGATTGCACCACCTTTGTGCTCAGCCAAACCGCCTCGTAGAGTGTGAGGTTATTGCGTATATGTAGCAGCGTACAATAAGTATCAGCGACCGGTGCCTCAAAACGTATTGTAACTGGCAGACTAGTGTGCGGTGGCAAAATAACTGGTTTATGCGGCGCACCACCTGGCAGAGAAAATACATCCTTATCCGTTAGATAGCAATGCGGTGCAATATCCACTACTTCCAGCGGGAGAGATAGCTGCGTTTCTTTTGCAAACGTCGGATTGGAGAGGAAGTAATCGAGCAATACTGGTGTATCTGCCGGATTACTTACTAGTACCTGCACCTCCTGCGCTTTGCCTACCTCTATAGTGGGAAAGACCTGCTTGCCGGTGACAAATTTCGGCCATTCGATATCAATTATTAACTGCAACAAAAATTGCCGCACCTCGTGGCTGTTCAGGGTGAAGGCGATATTTTGAAAATCATACTTTAAATGGCGAAACAGTTCGGTGCGTCGTCGCAATTCGGTCTCGTCGAAGTGTAGATTGTTGTTAAAGCCGCCGCGTGTGTTTTGCGGTGCTGGAAAAGCCAGCAAGTTCGTACGTTCATCTTGCGGTATATAACAGCGTTGTTGACATAACAGCGATGGTTCAAAGTGTATGCGACCGACTTTGGTCATCGCATTGCCCTCGATTGTCGAACCGTTGGCGTTGTAATCCTCAAAATGTAGTCCAGCATCGGAAAAATTAACTGAGGTAATGTGTATGGGGTGCTGAAAAGTGGAGCGAATTGCCAATTCGGCTGAACATTGTTTCCCCTGAAATGATTTAAAGCATTTAATTTCATTAATTTTAAAAAGATTGAATCAGCGAATGAATACGTTCTAATGTGAGATTTAACAAAAGTTTTGTAAATTTTATTTATATTTACCGGAAAGCAATTCTCAAAGTAAAGCAGCTCTTGATCCACCTCTAATTTGCCAATCCAAGTGCGAAAACGCACCGTCGTCGTGATCTCCTCGTAATTTGTCCAAATTTTTAGCGTGCATTGATGCTGTTCAGTTATATATGACTGTATGGTCACTTGAAAAACCGCCACATCGTCTTCCTCTAACTGTGTGCATAACTTAAACTTTGCACTCTCTAATTTCAATGTAGCGTTGCGCAATGCGCGCAGTGAACCTGGCCGCAAGCAACCACGAAATGAAGTATGAAAATAGACGCCTTGAGGCGACTGAAAATTCCACGTATTTAGCTTGACAGGCAAAGGATTGCGGTTGCGCAACACAATGTAACCATTGTGCGACGTCTCCGCCAACGGTATGGCACCCAAATTCAAATCCACACTATAAGGCGCATCGTTCTGTAAACGCGCCGTATCGTAGGTGGACACATGCAGTCGGCCACCACAAACTATTAGCGGCACCATGATGTGCGTAATATTCGTGCGTATGAGCAAATTACTTTTGTACACCATGCTTGAGTTGATCATCTGTAATTGCAACAAAGCCAAAGAGCCACCACTTGGCAACACCAAAAAGTCCAAACCGCTGCCGGCCATGGCGTCCAGGTAATCTCTACTAAAATGTGCGCGCAAAGCGCCACTCTCTGTTTCATGCTGCGGTATGCTTACATTAAGCAGTGCTATTGGCGTCTCAAAGTCGTTGCGCACCACCAAGGTACGTTTATTACCGCCCCGTGTACCCAGCGTAGCTTGTGTTACGAAAGTGGTTGAGTTACCATCATAATGTAGCGACCCTTTAAATACTTCGGCACGTATTAGAACCGTGAATTCATGCGGTGTATGTGTGTTGTTTTCCTGCAAGGTATTGCGCGGTGCACTTCGCAACACCATCACCTCGTCCAGTATTGTTGTGCTATCGAAGAGATGTGTCTCTAGTACTAAAACACCATTTTTGAGATCAAATGTTAGTCCTGGCACTTGGCGCAGTGTATAGTCGATTAAAACGTGCTGTTGCCGCATATGCGAATTGTGAAGCTGTAACTTCAATTGCAATGCTTTCACGCTGCTACCAAATGATGCCTCTGTTGACAACCGACCGAAATTAATAATTGGATTAACTGCGTACAGTCCATGGAGTGGTAGAATTTCAATTTCGACAGGTATTACAAGCACATTTCCACTATTGCTTGATGAATCACTAGAACTTTCCCCAATCTGTTCCGAAATTTTAATGCGTATGTAAGCCGTGTGGTTTCCGACGGTGCGCGCATGGAAACGTATTCGAATAACAGATTTCGTTTCATATGGCGGTATTTCCCATAATGTTTGGGGACCTTCTTGTCCGCCACTCGGCAATTCTAGTTGGAACTGGCCACCACTGCTGTAAACCTAGAAGGAATAGATAATGCAATAAAATTAAAACCAATCACTTATTCGCTTACCTCGAGTATTTGTAGTGGCTTATTGTGCGGATTGTACATTTGTATCTCGGGCGTGAGCGTTGCGTTAAGCGGTGCCTTGATCCCCACCAAAGGTTTCAGTCGATACGGGCAATCTCGTCCTTCACCGCGTACCTGCAGACGTGCTTGCCCAAAAGACGTATGAATTAGCAGATCCGTAGCGACGCTACCATGAACGCGCGGCAGAAAAACCACATTAAAGGTAGTATTGCCTTGCGGCGGTACCACTTTTGCCTCGAAAAAGCTCGAATAGAAGGTAGGTGTACGTCCTGACACTGAAGTCAAATATACGCTACGATTTGCATTTTGATTCACCAGCGTCACCGTGTGTGCACGAGCCGTTCCCACGGGGCACGCCTCGCCGAAATCGAGCAGAGGAGGTTCGAAACGCAGACTACGTTGCAATTCGTCACTAGTTGCGTCCGCTGCAGATGCTGATGACGCAAATGCATTGGTTTGTAGCGACTGTTCAGCATTAGTACCGCTGCCACTAATATCACCGGCTACTCGACTGAGCAGCAGCATGAGCACCAACAATAATGACGATGGTCCTGACATTCTCACGCTACAGGATGAACCACGGATTTCGTCCTTCGATAGACGTATCTTATAAGCCGGTTGCGGCTACTTGGGTGTGCACAATGGCCTCCGAGTGTCCTTCTTCTTCCTTTTTTGCTGCTTGATTGCCTTCGATTTGACGTACTATCAGCCACAACGTTTTAGCCTTGATTTACTGATGCTGTTCTGTTCAAATTATTACTGTCTTTATTTTATTATTGTAAATGCTTAATTAATTCTCCTTTGTCAAATCTTTTCACATTATTTTAGTTTTATTTAAGATATATTTATCGTCTTAAAACACTACACTATCAGCCAGTCGTCTGTAAAAGTGCAAAAAATAATAATAATCAGCCTATGCAGTGAATGTCACGGAAAATAAATTTACCAAAAATACGAATCAAGCTACAAAAGAAAAAGCAATTATGGAGAAATCTGATAATTCGAAGGGGGTCGGCGGCGCTGGCGCATTCTCACCACGTTTAGTTTAAACACATTGAAAACGACGGACCACGACCACAGCTGCCAATTTGTACCTTCATAAACACGGTGTAGCGAACAAAGGTGACGCCGTCAGTGGTACCGCTACTTTGGTTTCGCCGATTTTGATAGATGTGGATACGAAGCAGCGGCAAAGAGAAATTTGATAATTAGTGCAAAATCAATTAAAATTGTGTTAATTTGCAATTTGTGAGAGATTTTTTAGTTGAACACTGTTTAAAAACTAATAAAATGAAGTGCCGTGTGTTA
>JAPVRG010107050.1:0-21165 GCA_029783565.1 Rhagoletis cerasi | reverse complement strand
CCGATTTTGATGTTTTACTATATGGGTATAGGTCTCTCATTCTGCGTTGGAATTATTGCGCCCCCAAAAATGCTATTGCACAGTGTTATCAAAGGTCATTCAGATGTAGTTTTTATAAATCCTTTGGTTCTGTGACCCGCAGATATATAGTTCAGCTAACGTTCGTGTGTAACACGATCTCTCAAATGGTACCATTCTTTTGACTAGCGCCTTATCTGTTCTTTTGTTTTTTTCAATTTAACAAAAAGCCATAGTGAAGTTAAGAACAACGAATATATATTGGGCACCATTGTTTCATATTTATTGGAAAGAACACGTAATAAAAATTAAAGCTTGCGAATACAGAGCGTTAAATTTTCAGCACAACAGTCAAATCAAAAACTTCTAATCTAGTCAAGCTACATAAATAAGTACTGCCGCTGTAGCCGAGTGGTTAGAGGTGCGTACAACTCCGTAGGACCTAGGTGCCTTCCCAGGTCCGAGCAACATCTAAAAATGGAAAAAAGTTTTTTCTAACAGCGATCGCCCCCCGGCAAGCAATGGCAAACCTTGAAAAAGCTTCTCTTAAAACCCATTTGCCGTTCAGGGGGGTCGTAAACTGTAGTCTCTCCACTTGTGTAACATCAAGACACACACCACAAATTAGAGGATAAGCAAAGTGTAAGCCTAAATATTTATTTTTTTATTTCTTACTTTATTTATTTAGCCAACTTGGGATTTTCGAAAAATTTCGAAGTGCACAATATTTGGGAAACTCGTATGATTCCCATATATAAAGGGATTTCCGCAAATTTCACGCATACCTCCATATTCGAAAAATTTCGAAGTTCAAGGTATTTCGAAAACGTATTCAATTGTAACCGATTTTAACACTTACAGGCCTATGCTGAACATTACCGAACATTTTTTAACCAAAAATTTTATTAACAAACCGTTTCAACTTTACTTACCGGTGAAAAAAAATGTATCGGTAAAATAATGTTCGATAACGTGCAGAATAGGCCAATAATGATAAATTCTAGCAAAATTAACTAGCTGTAAAAATTTCGAAAATTTTCGAAGTTCATAAAAATTTCTTTAAATTGTCACTCACTCAGAAAAATACATATGTGACCCGGCCTATGAAAAGGTGGCTTATGACTCAAAAAAGAAAGGACTTTCTAGTTTTCACCACGTCAAAGAGCGTCTCAAAAACTATCGAAACCATGTCATGTCATGTTTGGAGTCATAAACCACCTTTTCATAGGCCGGGTCACATATGTGTATGTAGAAAATTTAGAATTAAAAGCCACAACCAACTGCGTATTTTCACATTTCATTTGACAAAGATTCTTTTAGTTGCCATCCAAAAATGTATTATAAAAGTGTACTGTTAAGGTCTATTAACCGGTAAAAAACATAGAAAACGTCAAAAGTACGAAACTGTAAAAATTTTTATGGTTTAACAAAGCGATGCCCACGCCATAGCCTATGAGCCGGCCAGCTCATGTAGTAGCTTGCATTGTGATTTTTGTGGATTTGTGGATACGTTCCAGCTGGGCATCCCTGGTTTATAGAAGTCGCCAATGAAATTTGAATATTTTTGCCAGAAATCAATTCTTAAGAATTCAAGGTTGCAATTATGTGCTGAATTATAGATTTGGCATATTCAAAGTACAAACATTGGCGAAAATATACATGCATACATGCATACCCAATAGAAAAAAGGAGTAAAAAGCAATTATTGAAGCCCTTCTCTAGAATGTAAAGGGCCTTACCATCTGCATGATTTTCTTAATTATTTTTTAGATGAAACATGCCCGATTGCCAGGCATTGCGTTTCTGCTTTCGGAAAAACAGCTCATAGAAGAAGCTATTTTTTATGAGTATTTTTTCATTTGAATACGATTTTGTTCACACTTCACAGATGTTCAAACTTATTTTTAATAAAGTTTTAAGAATTGTAGCTCATGTCAGTTTATTTGCTTGGCACATTTCATTATAAGTAAAAATTTTTGATTTCTGATGTTTTTTTTTCAGTAAATAGTAAAATTGTACTGGTAATGCAAAGTAAGTTTCATTATTAGTACAAATTCTGGCTACTGCATTTTTACTGGTAATGCAAAGTGCCCATCTATGACACATACAACATATCGCGACACAATTGCTTTATTTAAAAAAATTAAAGCATGAATAATTATTGCATATTTGAGATTGCAATTCAAATGTTTGATTGAATCAGTGATTTGATTGTAATCAAAACTGCTTACAATCAAATTGATTGCAGCCATGATTTATAGTTGATTGCAGATTGTAATTTTTACAATCAGAAAAAATGCAATATATTTTGATTGCAATCAAATTAGTAGCACAATCATTAATTGCTAAAAAATTTGATTGCAAATTTTTACAGCTTTGCTTCTCGAGAAGGAATTCTGGAAGCAGCACTGTGTGAAGTGATGTTGAGATGTTGCTTAGAAGTTGTTCTATAATGCACACCTTATAAAGGGAAGGCCTTGACAAAATAGCTTCTGGGTATGTGTAGCCGACACATAAAGTGTCCTGCGTTTTTCATTTTCTTCGCGTTTTTTTTTTTTTTTTTTTTTTTTTTAAGTTAAAATTTTTTTTTTTAATGAATGAACAAATATTTGGTACCGAAACTTTTAGCAACCACGATACGAAAGCAAATAACTGTCGCTTACAGGAGGTAAAGTAGTATCATTTATTGAGACAAATGATAAACGCACAAATTGCATACGAATTACTCTCGCTGTGCACTCCATTCTGCTAGATTATCAAACATTTTTTATAAGTATCTAAAACGAGAACAAACTACTTTGTTTATATGAAGTTCGAACTAGTTTATGCAAATTTTAGCCATATTTTTATGTTCGAAAATTTTCGAAGTTCAGAAAATTTCAAAAACTCGTTTCATTTTCATCGAAATACTCATTTTGAACTCATTTTTAGTCTAAAGGTGAAATAAGTCAACGACGCAGCGTAAACGTAACGTAGCCACATATCAAATTTACTGTTGACGGAGAGAGAGAGAGAAGCAACCTTCTTTGCTGGTAGAATGCAACAACTTTCAAACAATTCGAGATCGGACATTCAGAAACGATAATCCTCTGACACTTCTATCAAACCCGAACATTAGTAACATTAGTAAAATCCTAACATTTCTCAAATGCACTAATCTGTACCATAAGATTTAAACTATTAGATACACATACATTTCAAAATGTAGTACGCTAGTATAAGGAATACTTCGCAGAGCTGAAGGTCTATGTAACCATTGCTCTCTTTCCAGTTAGCTTATAATTTTAATTATAAGGTAATATTTCAATAAATAAATAAATAAATTAAGACATGTGTATTTTCTTCTAATGAGCTATTGTTAAACTTTAAATTTTTGTTTGCATATAAATTAATCAAAGTGCCATTAAAAATAATAGCTTAACGCATATCCTTTTTCTGATAAGTTGGACCTGCTTTCAGGCCATCCACACACACACACACACAAGCAAATGCAGTTTGCAGAAGACAGTTATGAATAGAAGCGGCAGAGGCGGATTGGACAACAATAGCTTACTAAGAAAACTGTACCAACCACCCAATGAGATTGGCGAGCAAAAACAACAATAAAGAATAGTACTGAAGGCAACAACTACAACGAAAATTACAACGACGAGAACAAAGTTAACGAGCTCACAACGTTCAGATGAAATTTAATAATAAAAAAACTGGTAAGTTATCAAAGCATCGTCATCATGCTCCCAATTCGTGTACGTGTTCACGTGCATTGCTCACGCTCATTGTCATCTCATGCTCTCAGCAGTCAGCAGTAAGAAAAACAAGGATACAATGCCAACAAATCCTATAAAAAAGTATTGTAGAAGAGCCAGACCAAGAACGAAGAAAGCAAGGAGGTAATATAAATGGAGAGCGGCGACAGAAACACTATTTGAAAGAGAAATGTACTCATGAAGGATGTGTATAGATGTAAAAAAGGATATGCGAAAAAATGGAATTGAGGAATAAAAGGCATACAACAAAACGGAGAGGAACCAGCATGCATGTATGTGAGAGAGTGTACGTAAAAATGAGAGCAGAGGGAAAAATGCGAGAAAAGGAAAGCTATACAATGAGAAAGAGAGCGCAAATAGTTATGAGATGTACGAAAAGCAAGTTCTAATATAGAAAAAGAGGGGACAATCAGGCGGATACTTGAAGTATGTATACGTAAGTAGGGAGAAGGGAGTCGCCTCCTTGGGGGATGAGGGCCATTTATATATTTTTGGAAATGCGAAATATGTCGCGTGAGTGTTTTTTTAGTTAGTTTTACAACTTATTTTTTTCAATATTTATGACAGGATTTTTCCAGATACCAGGCCGTGTAAGTTTTTTAAATATTTTTTTGCAGTATATTTTTAGGGGTTTCCCTAAGTTATTAAACATTTGACGAGCGTGTATCTGTCCAGCACAAAATATTTAATTTAAAAATTGTTTATCCATGGATTTCAAACAAATAGTATCTATCTACATACATTCTAAGAAAATAATGCTTTTATGGAACTCACTTTTAATGCATATTCACAGGCGTCGAATATTGCCAATTGTGCTGCGACTCGATTCCAATTTGCGCAAATCCCTTCCGTTAATCCTTTTGCAGTAGTGCTCGCCCTGGCTTTCGCGAAAAATTCTTGCTATGGTTGTTTGCGAGTACAAAGTTGCTGGCTGGCTGCGACTACCGATTTTGGTAGCGCAATTGTTGCTGCTTATTGCACATTTCTTTCGAAAAAAATTTAGTTTTACTTCACTAAAACGT
This sequence comes from Rhagoletis cerasi, assembly GCA_029783565.1. NCBI lineage: Eukaryota > Metazoa > Arthropoda > Insecta > Diptera > Tephritidae > Rhagoletis > Rhagoletis cerasi. The sequence goes on along the minus strand of JAPVRG010107050.1, from coordinate 16,358 downwards.
TGGCATGATACATATGTATGCGCCAGCAAACGGTGGGGTTTAGTATTGCTTGGTGTGTATGATTTAGAACGCTTTGGTTTGAGCAGCCACCAGTGAGTGTGGAAGGAAGCTCAAGTGGAGAGAATTGCGAGCAGTTTTCACTTTAGTTGATTTTTATTGTTATTTTTTTTTCACAAGTCTCAATTTTCGCTTTAGTTTTTCGCAAGACTATTGCACAAGACACTAAGAGTTTGCACTTTCAGAATATTCCAAAGCTACAATGCTGGTTTTTATAAAATTAAAAAATTTTATACAATTTTTTAAAACATTTTCCTGTTGTATCTCGAGATGCAAAAACATCACAACTTTTTCAAATGCGCAAAAGTCGCCCAAAAAGAGTGAGATTGATTGAGTCAAGAAGACGCACATACACAGATTTTTAAGGAGAATGCAAACATGCATACCATATACCATCTATTTAATAGATGTAGCAAGTAAAAAATTATGCGCACTAAAAATACGAAACTTTGGTTAAAATTCACTTTTTTTCGTTACAGAACGTAACTCCACATACAATTCAATTCGAAATTATTTTTACAAACAATTATTTCATACGCTTTTTTCACAATCGAAAGTGCTTTTTCATTTCGGTCGCTTTTATTCTTATTATTTCTTTTGTTCCAAACGCCCGCAGCCTGGAAGCCCACGAGTACTTGTCTGTAAGGCTCTGGCTTGTTTGAGATCAGCGAGTAAACTAAAACGAGCTGGGGTTGCTGAAGCGGCCGAAACCCAAATCGAGTGAACGGCGGATGAACGAAACACAGGATCAGAGCGGAAACGCACAAAGTAGCAGTGAAAGGAGTCGGCTGATATGCAAACAAGAAAACAATACACACACACAATTACCGAGTGAAGCAAACAAAGTGGAAACGAAACCAAACGGAGCGGAGCGTGGTAGAGCAACGACTCAAGGGAATACACGAAGTGAGTGAAACAAAAGTCTGCAAGGAAGCAATGTCCTTCTGCAAAGCAGCACAATAAATAATGAGCGAGCGGACATGCATACATATGTACATTTAAGTTACAGTACTAAGCGAATAGGTATACGAAAATATGGCGAACGGATAGAAAGCAGAAAAGGTGTGCGAAAATTGCGAGCATCTGAAATCAAATAGAAACGCCGCCAAATAAGCGCTCTATGCAAAAAGCAGCAAATATATGTACATATAAAAGAATATAAACAGAAAATGCGAGATAAATAAATATGTAAGTGAAATGAGGAATAATGAACGATATGTCCCCGACATTGCAACGAACTTATGTACATACTATAACTGCAAGTATATACATATATGTATGTACTATGTATGACTTGAAGAGCAAACAAAATTAAATTACATGAAAATAAACTAAATAAATACAGCGGAAAGAACTTAAAAGCAGACGTAAGGCTGCATACGAAACAAAAATGTAAATTTAATTTAGAGAACAAAAAACGCTGTATATAGCTGATCACTTAGTAATGCAAAAGCGAACAATGAAGCCAATAAAGAACAAACAAAAAATCAAAAAAAAAATTGGTTGCCAATGGCAAAGCAGCATCCGGTTGCCAATTTGATTTCAAACACCTAATCCTTTGCCAAAGGTTGCTGTCATCCAACAAACGACGTAAACCAATAAAACGTGCGAGTGATTCGTGACTAAAGCGACGTCACACTGATTCAGTGTGTTTGCCACAGCCGTGAGTGAAGTTTACTCAGGCAAGTTGGGCCAAAAGGAAAATAAGTACTAGAGAATATTAGAACAATTTAGAAATGACGCAGTAAATGTTTCTTCCAACCTCCGCATGTAAAAGCTTCGAAAACTACTTGGCTAGTTATATATTTTCTTTTCCGAAATTGCCTATGTTCAGGTTCCTATCCAAAAGATCTCTTCATTGGTGTTCCTACGTTTGACAAGTTTCCGTTGCATTGTCACTCGATTGAACAAAAACAGCTTCCTTTTTTCAACTGTACGAAAATTTAACCGCAGGCTCGGTTGTGTTTTTTGTCCGGAAAACTGCGTTTCAGCTTTTCAGGGTCTTTCAAGCTGTGTTTTCGAATATCGTTGAAACTGTGGTAAATGTGGGAACGTAAAATATCTCTTAGTTTTAGGTTATGGCCAAATCGTTTACGTCTAATGTAAAAGTTGCGCTGAAATATTTGCGCTCTCTGCTGGAGATGCCTAAAAGGAAAAGATCTTATCTCACAAGGGTAAGATTAGGGTCAGAATGAAATTTTGGTCTTTAGATAATAAGCCTGACCAGCATTATTTATTTGTTGGAGTTGGTTCATTTTTCCGACAGGGTAGAAAGATGATTTATTCCGGAACGAATTTCCGTCATCCCTTGTCAAGAAAAAAATGTGTCACCGAAGCTGTAACAAGGAACTATTTTATATAAACACTTGAGAGCATCCATCGTTGTGCTTTACGAAGATATTAAGAAAGCTGCAGAGACTACGGAGACAAATGTCTAAGTTAATATGTAAGAAAGTTTTTCCCCGCTCAGAGCGAGTGGAAAAAAGGCCTGCTGTAGCGGTGAACCAGGACAAGGCAAAGCACCTAGTGGCAACCCACAAAGAGTCTTCTTGTATTAGGGCACGCGCACTGTTGGCAGTTATAACTTTGAAGTGGTGAAGGTCTTTGTATATGAATGTACTTAGTCTAAAAAGCATCAATACTGTCAGCCCGGAGCTCAAGCGAAGAATACCTCTTGCTAAGAGGTACTACTTTGGGCTCTATAAGCGATTGAAAAGAACAGCGCTTACTCGACGAACAAATATCACGCTCTAAAAATCTCTCATCAAAGGGTGGAATGGTGACATATTAGCTCTGTTCCGCACGAGTCCGAAGAATGGCGCGGATGCCCGAAACAGCCCATAAAGCGGTACCCATGTTAGGAAAATGGGTACTAGGGAGCGAAAACGGTCAACTTTAAATGTCTTCTTCGTGCCCGAAACAGCACGAACTTTTTGCCCGGGCACAAATGGACAAAGTGTCAAACTGCCAATTAGCTGTGGGTTTGAATGCTGCATGCATTTTTTTTTTTAAATTAGGTTGGAGCGTAATTTATAGCTGATGTATTTTCGTTCCTTCTATAAATATGTATATGTTAATATAATCAAATTTAATTAATCACAATTGGTTTCCCAATCAAATAAATTTCGTTACGTATTCTTGCACTTGAAGAAACAATAACAAAAACACTTGAATCAGCTGATTTCTCGACTCCGGGCACGAAATATGGGATTTTTCGTTCTTCTCGCTCTGGGGACTTTCGGCTTATTTTGACACATTGGACATCGACAAAGGCATTAAAATACGATTGCGCTGGCTTAGACAAGTTGTAAGTATGGATGATTATGCTCCGGTGAAAAGATCCATTTACAGAGCGCCCACGAACACAGTGGGAGAACCACGTGTAAAATGACCTGTCTATACTTAGCGTGAATAACTGCCCCTAACTTCACAAAAGGGAGGAAAATGACAAAGTTTTTTCTCTGTCCAAAACCGACAAACGGTTGTAGTGCCAAATACATAAGAGAAAGAAGAGGTAAGCTGAAGCCGGTTAAAATATTACATATTGAAGACTCCGACAACACTTAACTAAGTCGTAGCCTGCAACAACTATTATTCGGCATTCTTCACGTAAATACTAATATTGAAGTATTCGATCTCCTTCAAAAATCAAAAAAAAAAAACTACGCCAATACATCACTCATTGCAATTACGAGCAATGAAATTCAGCTGAAGAACTCAAGAAAGCATGCAAGGTCCTTTCGGATTTTTGCACGTGTATTTGTAGGAAATGCTCAACGTTTAGTGTACCGACGTCAGTCAGTAAGATATTTGCCGAATCGAATTTGCAGTTGCCACAAGCAACGGGGTGGTGCATAAATGTTACATACCTACATAATATTGTATAAATATACATACATACATATATTTACATATTGCTTTCATTTATGTATGTGTATTTGTTAATATGTTTGCCACTCCCGTTTACCTTCGAATGTACGCATACATACATATGTACATATGTATGTATGTATACAAATACGTTTACCTGATTTAATTTGATTTTTGCATTAGCGGGCGAAGCAGAGTGACCAAACATATTTCAGCATCTATACCAGGGCATTAAGTAGTAAATATGTATGTGCATATGTAAAATGTAGACAGAGTCTATGCATTTTTCATGCTATTTGTTCTTCCAGACATAAGTTCGGCTAGTTTACTCGTGGGGAGTGTGAATAGAGAAGATACATACATTAAATACAATTATTTGGTTTTCCTTTGTATGTGTCCGAAAACCATATCCACCGCGTTGAATGCAATAGCTTGCCACATTTTAGCAAGGACTTATGCTAGTTCGAAGATAGCAAAATAAAGGAAAGCGTCATAAAAAATAGTATAATATTAATTGTTGTTGCTGAAAAAAATGGATAACAGTCACAATATCTGATATGAACAATATATGCCACGGGCGAGTGAGTGCAAAAAGTAGGAAAACGTAATACAATAATGGCGTTGCAGCATCGCTCGCTGATTGTCTGCCACATTTGATGATTTAGTGAAATTATGGGATTTTGCTTAGTGTGCAATGGAAAGAAGAAAGAAAGAACATTAAATACTCACATTAAATGCTTGAATGATTGGCTAGACAAATATGAGTAGATGACAGGCACTGGGGAATTGGATTAGATTCGGTAGAAAGATTAATGAAATATTACACAAATGGTTTGGTAGAAACATTACATGAAAATGCAGGAACGTAGTACGAGTAGAGATGCCATATCGGGTGCACTATTAGCCGTGTTCCATTTTCTAAATGTAAACATTTTTCTATACAATTTTCAAATCGCAAATTTATGTGCTCCGTAATTGGTAAATCGAAGTACTTATTTACATTATTTGTAATCGTTTGCTATTGAAACGGTCGCAAACAAAGTAAATGAAGAAAGCTACAGGTCTACGCCGCCTCCGAACGACTGTTGTTTTTTTTTATGAGAAGCTTTTTCATGGCAGAAATACACTCGGAGGTTTGCCATTGCCTGCCGAGGAGCGACCGCTATTATACCAAGAAACGAAGCTGGGACCTACCGGGTGATAGTGTGCACCTATACACACTTGCATTTGAGTTTCATTTTGAATCGACTAAGTTCCATTTTCACAGTCGGGAGTTAACTCACTCCAGACTGTGAAAATGGCACTTAGTCGTCAATCGATTTTTTTTACATCTATTTCAATCTAATTGGTTTATGAAATAATTGGGGAATAGGAATTCGTTTGTTTTTTAAGGAATGGTAATAAGTTGTTAATAAGGCAAAAAGCTAATACATACTAAGTATATCGAAACTGAGAAAAAATTCTTAAAACAAGAGCAAAATACCAGAGACCGTAACGGTTATGATCTTTATAATAAAAATCATAATTTAACCGCTAAAATTTGATTTCTATTTTTTCGATCAAATTTAATCGTTATTTTATGATTTTTATTTTTTCGATAAAAAAGATTTAAATCGGTAATAAAAAAGCAGTTCCCTTTATAACGGTTAAAGTGATCGAAAAAAATAATAATCAAACAATAACGATTATTTTTTTATCAAAAAATAAAAATTATGATATTTAACGATTATTTTCGGTCGCTGAAAAATACACAAAACATGCAAAAAAAACCCGGAAAAGACAAAAGGAAACGAAGAGAAAACACAAAAAAGTTTCAAGAAAATAACAAAATACCAATAGCATAAAACAGAAAACAAAAAAAAATAAACAAAATACAAAAAAACAAAAATTAAAAAAAAAAATTTATAAATAAAAATGAACTAATAAAAACAATAAAAAAGAACAATTGAAATTTAAAAAATCAAGAATAAAAAAAACATAAATGAGAAAATAGAAAAAATTAAAACAAACAAAACAAAAAATTGAAACATTTTTTTCGTCAGCGTCGACATCTAAATACTTAAGCATATTGTGACGACGACGACAGGTTATCGATAAATTGAATGTCTGTTCAATTTCATTGTGTTTTGGGTTTTTGAGCTGAAATGCTTTTTTTATCAAGTTCTAGTGACGAGAATAGATGCCGAGAAGTTAGCCGATGCCGAATATGTGGCACGGTCAACATAATAAGGGTAAATATTTGTTCCGAAACTTTTGGGTCACTCTTCTGTATTAAACTATACATATCTCTAATATACTTACTTTTAAATTATTTGTTACCACGATTATTAACCGCCTAATAACCAATTATTCAGGACGCTAACTCCCACCTAAGGAATTGCAAACGAATGGCGAGAAACACCTGTCGCAAATAAAAAGCGTTTCAAGACTGCAAACACGCCTGCTACGTTGCCAGAAATTATGTATTTGTGGCGCGCGCGGCATCTTATTTGTACACGTAATTATCAGAAAAAAAATAAGAGAAAAAACGAAGGCTAAGTGATCTAATTGTGGGCATAGAGACCCTTATACAGGTAGTATATATTCTACACACTATTAAAGTAGAAGGGACGCCGCACTTCAACAAGGATAATTACGACAGCTGAGTGGAGTTTAAAATTTCAAATTCAAATTCTCTAGTAGCAGCAAGAAAAACACGTAATTTCCATTTTATCTATGGCAAGACACATGCAACTATGAAAAGTAAAGGAAAAGGATATTAATAAAAAAACAACAACACGAACACCAACAACAAACAAAAGAATATAATTAGAAAATGAAACAGAATAATTTCCATAATTGACACATTGTTGTTGCTGTGGCAAGGCTGGCTGGAAATACCAAGTGCACATGGCGACAAAAGCATTGCACAAAGAGCACGTACCACAAATTCCATTTACAACACAAACAGCAACACTCATACACTTAAATACTATTGCATACATACATACATCCATATACATACATAACATACATCTACAAAACCAGTAGAAGTTACGCCTTGCACAGTTGGCTGTTGGCAAGTTAGAGCTCGTTTATCCTTTGGCTATGAATTTATGTAAATTCACATGTCCATACATAAGTGAGCATGTGTACGTAAAGTACGCGCACACATGCCGCGCTCGCTTGCCAGATCGTTTGGCAGCCTATCCAGTCTCTCCACAGGCTTAGGTGGATAACAGAAAATTCTGAAAACTTGTTTAAGCGCAGCGTAAAAAAGCGCTGAAGCATAATGTAAAATACACACATATATACATACATTTTTATTTATGTATTTATGTAAATACTCAAATCAAGATATATAGTATGGATTCGAATATAAACTAATATACATGCATATGTTTACCGAGCATCGCAAAAGTCAATATTATGGAGAAGTCATTAATATTTGGTTAAGAATTAAATTTATTTGCTTTTTAGTTTGGAATTTCGCTGGAAAACGCCCAGCTCATTTGAAAAAATAAAATAAAAATTGAGAAAACTTTAGCACACAACTTTCTTAATCGAACTTCACGTAGAATAAACTTTTAACGAATATTAGAGCTACCAAAAGTCGAAAGTGGAAAGGCTGAAGCGGCAATCATGCAACCGAGAGATCTAGAGACTTTTGATTGATCTTCTGCCACAATTATTTCATTTTTATTTTTCATATTTACTTAACTATTGCGCAAAATTATAAAAAGCATTATCGTCTGAGCAACTCTTCAGGAAAATATATCATTTTAATATTTGTGTAATTTTTAATTTAAATAAAGATAAATTTTTGAATTTTAATTTAGACCGAATTTTATTTTCTGATATTAAAAATTTCGATTTGTTGGTAGTCCAAGTTATAATGCAAATTATTACAAATTTTTAATTCTTTATTATTCAATAGGAAATTTCATGTTTGTATTTTGAAGACTTTTATTTAATTATTTCAAAAACTTTTCATTTGGAAATTCAAATAAAATCTAAGAACAATTGCACAAATAAAAATTGCACAGGTATAAAAGAACCAAGTATTTATACCCTACAGAAACAATATTTCATTCCTGTCTAGGCTCGTAAAAGAAAAATGGGTCTTTAAGCGAGTGAAGCAAAAGTTTGCCCAAGTGTATGCAACATTGCCTAGAAGTATGCAACATTGTAGGTTTAAGCAATCATTAAGTGTTTGCTGTCTTTATTTCAATAGTTAAGGCAAGTATGCAGTTCGTAATCGGTGTTTAAAATTGAGGCCGAGGAGGCATTTGCAGTATGAGGTTAGGGAAAATAATAGCGTAATTTTATTTACTAATTAGAAAAATCACCTTAGTTTGGCACATTTCATCTCATAACTTCGCTTCGGAACTGAACATCTACCTAACAATAAAGCTCAATTCTAAAGGGAGTTCTATTTTTGGTTGTTGGTGTTTCCGACAGGGTAGGAATGTGATATATTGTGGAACGATTCTCCGTCATCCCTTGTCAAATTTGGTTTGGATACAAACCGGTTTCGGCGTTGTGCCATCTTCAGTGCCATTTTTCGTTCTAAAAGAAGTTCGATATTTGGGTGAAACATGAAATAAAAGTGTATAACGTTTTTGAAGCCTGGAGAAACGGTGGCAAAGCACAGATGGGCACTAAGTTGCTGCTGGATTTAGATGGATTTGGAAAGGAATAGTTCATCATGAGCCGTTCGAACTTGACTGACTCGCCACTGTCTAGTAGTACTGCTAATGCGATTATGGCACGTGCACATTTATTGTAATTTGGCGAATTTTGAGACAGCTCGACTGGCAGTAAATTATATTTAAAATATAGTGGCTCGTGAAATACGCAGTAAGAGTTTTAAGATCATCTTTGCCTTAAACAAGGACTTTGTGATGTTCTCTTTTATTCGACTACGAGCCGTTTCGGTTTTATCTGGCTTGGATATTGTATCAAGTGCTTAGTAAACTTCTTTCCTCTTCATGCAATCACTGGCACAAAAACAGGTGTTTAGTGGGAGAAATGACTTTAGTGGTCTGGAGGAAGCTTTTGAAGCTTTGATCATAGAAGAAGACTCTGAAATACATTTGCCTTTAGTGCCTCTTCAGAACCAAGAGCATTTACCGATGAGGAAGCAGATAACTAAGACAATATCCAGATCAATTATATGCCGAAAGATATACCAGTCGTGCAGAAATTTTCGGCAACAGAGATGAAGAGGAATGGAGCTGCAGTGACGATCACCCAATAGACGCAGAAAAGCTATTCAGAAGCCCTGTTGGCGTAAAATTTACACAAAATTTTAGGCTTCTGTGATTGAAAGCAGCGACGTCAAGCTCTCCAAGACCAAAATTGTGTTTGCTCCGATGAGCTTTCAAAGGAGTCTCGGCTAATGAAACATTTCTTTAATGCCGAAATTTGTCCAGCTTTCTGCTCTTTTGATCTCTAGGTCTGTCTTTCTAGTTTAGAGCTCTTCCTATAACGTACATATTAATTGGGCGCCATAATTTTAAGCATGCTTAAGGACTTTTTCTATAGTATTTTTGAATTCACCTGTTCTTTTATTTACTGTCTTAAAACTAGGAAATAGTTTCTAGATAATATGCTAGTGTGGCTTGGCTACGAGATACTTAATTAGATTATTGGAGGCTGTCGTTTCTTGAAGGTTGTCCGAGGGGCATACGTATGTACATACGTTTGTATGTAGGCCGACTGGACCTTTGTGAACTCACGAACATACATTTTTAAATCTGGCATACGCTGTATAGCTGAAGAATATCGATGTCGTTCAGCAATCTAGACCATTCCATGCTCTTCTGTGGTCTACCTTGATTGCACTCTCAATGCCTGCACTCAAGCGTCACAATGTGTGGGTTAACAATAATCTAATAAAAGTATAACGAAGGACTACCAGAAGCTATCGACCAGTAAATGAACGCCGATGGTGGGGGGAAATAAATTAAAAACGTAACTGACAAAGTGACAAAGCAGTTATGTAAAGCAAAAATAACAACATTCGTTACTGGAAACAGCAATTGTGGCTACATATAAAAAAAAGCGGGAATAGACTTCCGTCCACATAGCGTTGACAAGTTTTTCCACCTCTCCTTCCCGCTATTAACCGTCGCGCATTTCTCTATCTTCACTACTCTTGATTTTCATTTGCAGTTCTGGTCAATGACACAACACCAGCAAAACAAGAAAATATAAAAATAACAAGGGAAAGAATGCGTATTGCAAAACCAAAAATGTGACCAACAATAGCAGCAACAAAAACAAGTAAAACAACAATAATATGTGTGTAAAAAACACAAGCTTGGCGAAAACGGAACTATTCGCTGGTCCTCAATACACATATGTACTTGATGTGTGTACATACGTATGTATGTTTGTAAACTCATAAAACTCGAAAAAACTTTAAACGTTAAAAATTCAGAATAACAGGACATAGGCAGGAGATGGCGTCCCTTCCGCAATGGCGATAGAAACGCTTTCAAATACAAACACAGACGCAGACACATACTCGTACTCGTATCAGCTAGCATAATTTTTCATGGCGTTTGTTGAGCTGGTTGTGCGCTTGCGTGTGCGTGTGCGTGTGCGTGTGCGGGTACGTGTTTGATGCAAAAAACCAACTAGATTCACGTGCACATGAAATAATTTAAATTTCCCCCTGCTTTGTACCGATCTACTGCGCCGCCTGTCTAAATCAGATTAGAGATGGCAAAGTCGACTTCGACTTTTGACTGAAATCGACTTTTTGCGACTTTTAGTAATCGACTCTGACTTTTTTACATTTTTTTGCATTAGCTTCTCATATGTTAGAACTATGCTTCTAACAATGGCGCCGAGTGCTGGCTGGTCATATTTAAAAAAATTCTTAATAACACTTAAGTGAAATGTGAAAAATGTGGCAAAGAAATGAATTTTAATAACAGTGCGACATCGTTAAATCTTTTAAGAACATAGCAAAAAAAATCCTACGAATTTAAAAAGAAAGCTAACTTCTTCTGTAGACGAAACTAGTGGTGTTAGCGTAGTTTGGACGCAAAATAGTTCCACTAGTTTTAGGTTAAAGTTTATATTAACGGCTTGTTCTTAATTTGTGAGCAAATCAGGGTTTCCATTATTTAAATTTTTTTTTACTTAAAGGTAAAATAATAAAAAAAAAATGTTCTCGTATGGTACATAATTTTCAAAAAATGGTTCGAAATGACCAGAAGAAATTTTTTTGACATTCTTTTGTTGTAATTTTTTAAATTACCATTTAAACGGCCTAAATTTATGTATAGTATATTTAAATCTCATTAAAATCAGACTATCCGCTTCAAAAATATGAAATTTTAGGGACACTCGTAGCCAATATTTAATGCTGTATAAAAGTACATATAAACAGAATCAAATCGCTAAGCTAATTTCGTCGGAAGAAAGTTCGCTGTCAAAATTAAAACACTTTGTAGTATATGAGATTACACACAACCTAAACGACGACGAAGTTCGTATGACGAAATTCGGCGAAAATATATTAATTTTTAGTATTGCAACAGCCGCCGGTCGACAAAATCAACTATGAGTAATAAAATAATAGCTTTGTTTCATTATTTTCTAGCAGGTAATTATCAAGAAGAATAATGAGAATAATTGAGGATTGAGATTTTCGCTTTTGTATTTTCATATTTTTCATTTGTCAATCAGCTGATGCGAATTTCGTTTCGGTTAATTTTACTAGGCGAACTGCTGCAGCAAATATCATCCGACGACATCGCTCCGTCCGACGCAATTCGCTCAGCGAATTGGTTCTTTAACTCGCACAATTTTCAAAAGCCTTTGGTGTCTGGTAATCTTTTATCAAGCACTGAATTTCACTAAATTACAGTTTATTCTAAAGACCGCTTAGAGATCAGACTTTTTTGGTGTATTCTGGCCCTTATATTTATTACAAATATAATAAGTTAAATGTAGGATTTTAAACAGTTTTTTTATTAAGAAGTCGATAAAGTCGACTTTTCTTTGTCGATCGGTCGACTTTTAAGGTCGACTCGTACAGAGTCGATCAAAAACTCGAACATCAACTTTCTAGTAAGGTCGAACAACCCTAAAACAGATATGCGAAGCACGGCAAATTCTATCGAGCGAGGAACAACAATGAAACAGCAATAAAAATGGCATTCGGTTGAGTTTTTTTTATTTTTCGTTGTTGGTTTTTGTAATCGCCTTTTTTTGTTTTTGTGTGACACTAACAAAGAAAAGCACAGCAGCTATATCTACAACATTAAATCAAAAATTTCATGCTACACACACAGCCGTCAAAATGTAGTTGTAGCAAATGTGTTGGTGTATACACTGTGCGAAATTTGTAATAGATATAGAAGATGAGTGGAAAGTTGGGTAGTTGGAAGAAGGGAGCAGAAGGAAGTGCTCCCATGACAAGGATCGGCCAGCCTGGGAGCCCCAAAATAGTACAGTCGCCAACGGAGCCCACTTGGAACCGGGCTGCACCATGTTGTATATATGTGTGTATGTATGCCTTTACCCAGGTACAGCGGATCTCCGGCACTTTTAAAAAGTTGGAAGGGCAGTTGCCCAGCAACACCGGGGCTCATTAGACGCAGGACTTTTCCACCAGTCACGGAGTGACTAATATCAGTGTTGGATCAAAGCCGATAGCGGTAACCGGTGATGGGTACCAGACAACATTAGCTACAAAGCAGGACAGTGAGGCTTAGCAAGGATGTCTTCCAGGGATACTCCAGGCTATGCAGAGCGCAAGAACCGCGTGGTTCATTCCTCACACCTACTGCCTTCACGAGGCCAGATGTTTCTAGACACCGCCTTTTGCTGGGTGTGTTAGACGATAACCAGGAAGAGGAGTTAGCCTTAAGGTCCCAATGGAAATGAGTCAAGGCAGAACCGGAGAGCATCGCAGTCGATCCGTCATCCTGCAGAGACGCAGATTGGTTCCTCGGAAATATCAAAGTCGTGACGTTCGATGACGTGAGATCGGCGACTTTGTATAAAGCCGCGGTTGGTTGTCTGGGTGAAATCTACCCCGGAGCGAAGCTAAGGGCCGTCGACTTGAAAGACATTCCATCAACGCCACGAACGAGAGTCTGGCTACCGGCAAAACCACAGAGCCAGAGAAGGTAATTGAGATTATCAGGCTCTTCAGTTCAGAACTTCCCGCCCGAAACTACAGGGTATTGAAATTAGAACCGATGTTGATGCTCAACAAGGGGTCTCTGGCAGCACGTGGTAGAGGGGCCAAGATGTTGAGGGTCTTACAACTTGAACTCTTTTCCATCTGCTCATCAGAACAGAGTAGCTCACTCCAAAATCCAAATTTAGAAATTCGTAAATCCTTTTCAAATAAAATACACGCCCTCTCGAGAAGAAATTTTCACTGTGCATTGATACGAAAGTCACATATGCGCATAACTAAAAAAGCACTTAATCCTCAACAGTCATTATCCTGAAATGCCGCTGAAGCTGGTAGTGTAGTGTGTGCGACTACAAAAGTTATCTATGCAACAACAATAGCCACATGCACGTACGTGAGCATGCATTAATAAAAAATGAGATGAAAAAACAGAATGAAATAAAATCATATTAGAAAAGATGTTAGCAGTTGAAAAGCAGCGGCAAAAAACTCAAACCGAAAGAGCTCTGGAAAGAGAATTAAAATAAAAATGTGTATAGTAAAAATTACAAATATTTTATTACAACTATGCGCAGCAAATGGTTCATCAAAAGCGCTCACGCACACATACTACAACAGTAAATGCGCAAAACTAGATGGTATGTCAGAACAACGTTGGTACAACCTTTGCCGTTGCTGGCGTAATCCTCGACCACGACGATGAGGACGTCAATATTCGGTGAGGCGGCTGGCTGACGGTCGAGTATGCAGCCGCGGCAGCCACAGCAAACACGTAATTCAAAATGGAAAAACGAATAAAAATACATGAAAAAAGGAGCGTGCGTCCCCTCGAAGCTGGTGCTGCGGCTGCTATGTCAAAGCCATTGAAATCGTCGTTGCCAACTGTGCAAGAAAATATGTATGTATGTATGTATGTACGTCGCTTAATGTGCTCAAAGCATTTTCCTCCTGGTTGACTGAAAGCGGCTGATTGTCTCTTTATTCCTCTACACGTCCATCCTTCCGTTCGTCCGCCCGTTCATTCGCCGATTTATGCACTGCATTCTTATCCTTCAGCAATCCGTCTCATTGCTTCATTCGTTATTTTGTATCCTTGTTACGCTGCAGCAAACTCCCAACTCCCTACTGCGCAAGCTCAGAAAAAGCAAGCTTGCTATGGCGAGTTTTTTCTCTTTCCTCAACCATTTAGCTGTGTACAACATTTTCACTCTCCCTTTCTCTTCGTCTTCCTCTTCAGTGTTATCCGTGTCCTTTGTCGCGTACGCGCAATATTCGTTTCCATTTTTCAGATACTTGTGTGTATACCAACTCGCTGCACTCGGCATTTCCCCCCACCTCAGGCACACCGAGGAACCTGTGTAGCGCAGAAAAGCATATACACTAAAAGTTTAAACTCCTCTTGACTCAGTGTTGGGGAGGGAGAAACACTGAACACGCCGGGTAGGAGTGGGAGTGGGGGGCGTTGCGTTATTCGCATTTGCCCAGCTAACTTTGATGCTTTTAGCGCTAATGCTATGTTGAAATTTATGCTTTTCCCAATGCGTCAGACCAAATGCGTCGGTTAACGAGCGGATTTCGCGGCTATATCATTTCCTTTTTTTCTCCTATAGTAACTTTCTTGTTCTGTGTGTGTTTGTTTTTTTTTCGCAGCCGACGCATAACTCACCAGCAAGTTTAATTTTTATCTTTTCATTTCGTTTTCTCGTTGCCATTTTGAAAGGAAATTATATATGCATAGCACTCTGACGTTTTTATCGTATTTCTGCAGGAACGGCCATTTGCATTTTCCCGTACACTTTGGTTTTTTAATTTCATGATGCAGGCGTATGCGGACTTTTAAATAGGATAATGAAACTTTGAAAAGTAGAAGATAAGTATTTTGGTGCGCACTTGAATTGTATAGAAATAGGCGGCTGCTATGAAGTGGGATTGGAAGAAAAGATAGCGGAAAGAAACTTAAACACAGTTTTTTTTTCGCTGGCATTTAAATTGGCTACTTTAAAAATTTGTGACAACGGTTATAGAAAAAAAAAATTATTTTAAAACCTTTTAAGAAATATTTTTATATAATACATCAGTTTTTCTGCCGAAACAGCTATACTTTCTAAGTTCAATGCAAGTTCCTCCCTTTTGTTCCTTTAAAAACTTTATTCTCGATTTTTCTAAACTCATGCACATGTAATACAACTTGAAGTAGGATTCCAGCAGTGGGATTCTGACCATTTCGCAGCAAAAATTCGCTAAACGAAAAGCAGTGGAGCCTCAAAGTATACAAAATTAAAAAGTAACAGATACAAATTGTAATCAGCCAAATCTGATGTAACTAGATGTTGCATGCTGTTAGGCAAGCCTGCTATTCTTTTAGAGATTTTCGGCAATTAAAATTGTCTACAGCAAATTTCCCACTGCAGAAGTCGACGCGCTAAATTTACTGATGAGTAAGAGGCATGCCTAAGAGTATGCAACGTCTCCAGAGAAACATTGACCGGCCTTCATTCCACATTGCAACTCTAAGGGCGAAGTCACACGATTGGTGCATTTGTACAGATTTGTACATTTTGACAATTACATAGTGGTGTTTGGAAATTTTTTTATTGAGTTCAACTTATCAAGTTTCTAGACAACGCCACTCTGTGACTGCCAAAATGTACAAATCTGTACAAATGCACCAATCGTGTGACACGGCCTTGAGGATTTAATGGTTCATATTCATCAATTAAATATAATTTTGCATCTTCTATAATAGGTCCGATTATAACGAAGCCGAATCCCATCAGTGAAGAGTAAAGAACACCGTAAATGGTGAGAAAAACCCCTAAACAATTGGCTCTGAGTTTATTCAACTTCTCTTTTGGCGCGTTATGCTTGGAAAATTTCAGAGTTAAAATGCACTTGGACGCAAGTGTCGACTGTTTTATCGATGACATGTAATATGCAGGGAGTCGATAACGTCGATAACGATGTTTAACTGGGAGTTAGAATTAACCAGACATGGTGCAAACGGTCCTCAGTGTTTCTATCATTTATTAACATTACATAAGCGTATGTAAATATTTGTCGAGCTAGAGAAAAGGATTTGAGGTTTTAGTTTGCAATAAATATTTCAGGCATCAGGCAGACCAAACCGATAATTTTTGCTTCTTGACCTCAAAACCGACCTTCAAGGGTGAAAATTTTGAATTATTTATTTTTTTTTTTTACATAAAAACTGCGGCGCACGCCCTCTATAAAGTGAGATAAGGTTTTACTCACGGCGTAGAAACTCTACACTCTTGTGGGGCTTGGC
>JAPVRG010106866.1:0-10607 GCA_029783565.1 Rhagoletis cerasi | reverse complement strand
AGCAATGCGCACTGCCATTCCGCAGGGCCAGGCAATGTGTCCTTGGCATAGTGGCAACTTGTCAGGTCCGGCCAGACCAGTGTTCTACTACCATGTCTGCTAATAAACGGCAGAAGACGCTTTTTAAAGCACTCCTCCCGATAAACTCGAGCGTTCATTGTCCCGGATGTGATAAAAGGGCAGAGTTTACGGCCTCAGACACAAATGGCTTGCCAAACCATGTACTTTTTTTTAGACTTTGACTTAATTTTGAACTTACACTTTAAGGAGCAACTTGACGACTTGCAGCAGTATAAAAATCTTGCCCAGCAATATATTTGAAATTTGTAAAGCAGAAGGTTTCGTCGTCCATAAAAATGCATTTGTATTTTGTAATTTCAAAATTCATACAACTTCCGGCTGCGGGATTTCACTGAAATATTCTGCTTTGTGTCTCGATCTGGCGCTGTTTGAGCTTTAAAACTTCTCAGTGAAGCTTGCCGACGAAACCTTCGGATCTTGCGAAAAGGCCCTGAGGACCTTCCGGGCACTGTTTTTATCACTTTCGCCATGTTCACCTCTGCACCCAGATTTTGTAGTAACTGTCAGACGTTCTTTGTACCGATTCAAAACCCTGGAAACTGTAAAGTGGTGCAGTTTTATATATTTAGCAATAGGGTCATGGTCTATTCATAGTATTTGAATTTCGAAATATTGAAATATTTTTAGGAAAGTTCTAAGTTACCCAAAGTGTCGCAGTTTTTGTGTGTTTACCTTTCAAACAAAAAATTGCAAATTACTTATAATTGCAAATAATAGTAGAAATTTCAATCGCAAAAATTAACAAGTAAGATATGTATAAACATAACGTGATGAAATTGTCAATGTATTTTTTAAGTTGTTTTTGATTTCCTTCAAAGGCGTACTTAATTTATTTTCTTAAAAATTAAAGATATAATAAGGTACTTAAGGACTAATACAACTGCTTGATTTACTTTGAGTAGCAACAATTTTTCATTTGCGTCAGTTTTTCAAAATTGTTGTCAGAAAGAGTTCCACGACGGCAACAGGCATTGTACAGAATCAAATAGCGAATTCCACCTGATCACAACGGTGAACCGAAAAAGCCATTATATTTTCAGAGGATTTTGGTCTATCAACCTTACACCAGAAATCAAAACACTTTTCCATCACTTACTTAAGTGTGCGTTGTTCATTATATTTTTGGTTGTCTTGCAGCGTAGCCACACATGGGCTTTTTTTTACCAAAACTAGGTTTTTTCCATTTGAAAAAAAAAATTAAATAAAAAAAAACTTGAAAAAATTTGGTAGGGTTTGGTTGGTTTTGGTAGAACATTTTGGTAGAAAAAAAAATTGTCCGTGGCAACACTTTTGTTTTGTATATTTTTGTTTTTCACTTTCAGAGCACGAGTAACGTAACATTTATTGCGCTCTTATTTGCTTCAGTACACTAATTAGAACGATATTACGATTTAAACTTAGATTCTAAATTAAGGTTCAGACTTTAGCAATTAACTGCTTAAAAATACTGATTGCAATAAAATGGTTGCATTCAAGTAATTAAAGAATGCCGATGACCCTTGCCGATGACTTTCTAATCATGACTAACTAAAATGAATAAGTACTAACTTTTTTTAGTCCCAGTCAGGACTAACAAAAAATTATTGCAATCATTTGACCACCAATCAAATGAATGCAAAAGTCAATTAGTATTGCATTACTTAACACCACTGCAAGGCGCACGTCACAAATCGGAGGATAAGCTCCACTTACATATTGTCCAAGCGCCAATCAATTATTATTATGTTAGGTATGAGGGCATCACTCTTCCAATCGGAGGCATAGTTACTAATTTTGAATGCCCTATAAGGGTGCCAGTAGGAGGCACATTCCTCTAACCGGGGTTTTTGTCATTTTAGTGTCTGTTAAACCATTTAATGTCCCAAATGAAATTTATGAGGTCCGGTAGTTTCACTTCCATTATCTCTGCCAAGCGGGTAAAAAAAGCGAGAAATTAAAGCGAGAATCGCTTCTTCTGGAGCGCTGGACATTGGTATAGGAAATGGGGAACCAATTATTTCTCTTTTTCAGCCTGACAACTTCTTCAGAGAAAACGTGGTGGAAGCCATCAATTGTGCATCACTACAATTTTCCCCAGTAGATTACAAATCGGCAGGGTATGAGTAACATACCTACTAAAATGTTACTCATACGCCATGTACGTACGTTAGATTTTAACTTGTTCCGTGATAAATGTTAGATTCAATATGAATCCGCCTGATCTGATTTCCGATTCGTAATCAACGACATTAACCCTGGAAGTGCTTTGCTTTTTTGACCATGTCTGCGGGCTTTGTTAGTCGAAGCGACTAACACAAACTTTGAATTTAAATAAGAAATAAACAACAGTTAAAAAGGAAACTCGTTTGATGATTTAGAGTTTTTGCTTATTTTTTAAACACATTAACAAAATATTAAAAACATATTCTTTTCCATATTACATATAATAAATAAAAAGGTAAATGACTTCAGAAAAGATACGAAGCGAAACACGATTGTTGTTAGTCGAATCGACTAACAAAGCACGTCCAGGGTTAAGAACCGCCGATTTTAAAATTTTAAGTGAATCTAATCGATTTAAATTTTTTGCCGCCATGTTTGGTCCGTCATATCGAATTTTTCCAATCTGACTTCAGATTCGTAATCAGCGACCCCAAGAACCTTCAAGGAAAACGTTTTAATATTATTCGTCACAATCAGCAACCCCAAAAACATAAGAAACCGCAGTTACCTTTTTTTTAGTGTTGGATTCTCCAGAGGCACAAAAGTTGTAGACCAAAATTTAATTTACAGTTAGTTTAGACGTCGTAGTTGGGACGCCATACATTGAACTTTTAAAAACGCCACCATTTTTTTAAAAGCTTTAGTGCGGACGAAGATATTAACCCCTCAGTTACAGAAATCCATCAAACCAAATTTTGGTATGTAGGTGATCATAACACGTGCCATTTGTGTTTGTAAATATATTTAAGTACATGCATGAATGCACACAAAGAAACTTGTCGCTTATATCCGTAGCTTTTCCGAAGAGTGTATAGAATTTTGTATAGAATTGAAAAACGGTTATATTAAGAATATGGTACTTATTGATGTGTAGGATGTATGCACGCCCATAAGTATGTATGTATGTGTGTTTGCGTGTAATCTTCATTATTTGGGCGTCATTTGCAAAATGTCGGAAATCAACGAACACTTTATTTGGGCGCAACAAAAGCAGAATTTATTGTAACTGGATGTGAGGAAGTTCGGTAGGAAAACTGCTTTGAAGTCTGAGGAGATTGATGCAGTTCGGTACTTTGAACTTGCATTGAATTTCGTTGCATACATCCGCAAGATACGCTATTCATGTTAATGTTGGAGATACATATACTATGTAGATATGTATATAGAAATTGAATAAAAACATTTATAACTAAAATATGTTTCATATCCCAGTCGGAAAAATTGGAAAAATTAGAAAAAAGGAGACCTTCTGGCAGCACTTATTTCGGCTATCTTGACGAATTCCGCGTGACCAGAGTTTCAGTACTTCTGACCCCGCTTCCCTAATAAGGAGAAAATTTACATGATTTATTATTTGACTTCCGCTGAAAGGTAAACACATATCCTCATCTGCTTTCGAATGTTACCGCTGTTTTGATAACTTCTAATACAGTTTCCGAAGATAAGGCCTTATTGAAAAATTCCTTACTGAAAGCGTTTAATTTACTCCTCATTTTGCAGACTAGGATGTCATACAAGCATAGTTATAAAATACCATATGCATGTGTTGAAATATGTACTTATGTACAGTATACAGCGTGCGCTACATACATATCTAATATCCGTTGCTTATGAAGTTACTAGGATTTGAGTGGTTTTGAGCGCTTCAATACTGTCACTTCCATTCACTACAGCCATTCGAGGCTTTGGCGGCTCACTTTAACACCATTGTACTTGTTCTTGGCTGAGAAAAGTCGTTGACTCTAAGTACTGTTGTAATGTAGGCTCACAAACTGACTTACCTTTGCTGCGTAGATATGTTCGGGGTAAGCACACTTAGCGCCCAGTTTAAGTGCAAAATTGTAAAAGAAAATATTAGAACAGCTTCTTTGGCGTCCAATCTCAGTCTGCGCTTTCATTTTGCGAGCACTTAATAGGACTTTAGTCGAGAAACATACTTCCGTTGGCTGTTCTGGTGGCGGCTTTTCTATCGCCACATGCTTTTCACACATGTATATGTGAGCATACAAAAAGTATGAATGTAAACCGTATGTATATATGTACTACTTTTTCACTTCACTCATTCTGTTTTTTTTTTCTTTTATTTCGCTACTTATAAATGCTTGCTACAATCGCTATCTGTCACTTTACTTCCTTGTGTCTTTTGTCATCTTGGGCTGAGTACGGATTAGCCATGTTAGCTCATCAACTCAATTAAGTATTTTATTGGCGAACACTACTGTCTCATTACTACAGTCGCTGCTGTTGTGGTATAATACTCATATTATAGCTGTCATAGATTGGTCGTTCACAGGCAGCTGCACTGTTAATGTCAAAATTTCTTTCTTTTTCTCTGTAAGATATATTTCATCACAGTTCATTCATCAAATTTACTTGTACAAGTTAATAAAAGATTGGTTATATTAATATGGTTTTGTAGAAATTAATAAGAGATCGGTTATATTTTTATATGTGACCTGGTCTACAAAAAGGTCTTACGTGCGAAATCAGGGTTTTTTCTGGTTTTCGCCAAGTGAAAGAGCGTCTCAAACTCTATCCGAATCAGCAAAAAAGTAGAAAATGTCTTTTTGCCACCTGAGCCCCCGTTTAATAGGTCAGGTCACATGTGTAGTTTTGTTGTGCTAAAATAAATATTTGTAAGAAACTACTCATAACAAGTATAGATGTCTAAGTTCGGGTGAAACCGAACATTACATACCCGGCGCACGTATCAAACATCGTTTTTTCCCAATTCTGAAATCCATTATCGATAATATGCTTAGTTAGACTTAAAGAAATAACTTACCTGTGTTTCATAAAGTCCATAAAGTCCACAAAAATCTTACTTCTTGTTAAGAGATTGTTGTGTGTACCAACTTTGAGTAAATTACCGTTTTTAAATTTCTAAATATCGAAGTTTTCATATTTCTGAAATTTAATGTTATATGAAAAGTGGGCGTAATTTTAGCCCGATTTCAAACCTTTTCAACATTTTGCTATTTTGTGTCAAGTACATTAATCATACCGAGTTTGGGAGAAATTGATAAAACGTTTACCAAGATACACGTATTTAATCATAATTGGGCGGTGCCATGCCTATTTTCTAAAAATTTATTATAATCCTACTTCCTGCTAAGGAATCATTGCAAACGTACATTTTTAGTAAAGTAGCTCCAGTAGTTACCGATTTATCACAGATTTCGTACTTCTGAAAATTGCCGTTATATGGAAAGTGGGCGTGGTCATTGTCCGATTTCAAAAATGTGCCCGTGCCAAGTTTGGTAGAAATTGGTAAAGCGGTTACCGAGCTGCTTTCAACAACAAGCGAGCAACCGAGTGGAGGACACGTAGCCGACTTTTGCTGGAACATAACCTATGTACTACTATGCACCTTCTTTGTTTTCTTTGTTCTATGACTAAAGTAGCAGTATTACCAGCTGAGGTGCCAATTTAGACTTCGTCGGCAGAAGGAAGGTCGTATATGGTAAAATCTCCGGAACCGTGTCTTTTTGTGTCACTCACCTTTAAATTAATTTCATTAATGTAATTTTGCTTTTTATAGAAAACTTGGGCCATTTTGATAACAAATGTGACGAGTTTTTGTAACTTGTTTAATTTTTTTTATTTTAATAATGTAATTTTAGTTTTTATAAACAATCAAAGTCATTAAAATAACAAAATTGACGTGTCACTCTGGGTACCTTCTGTACTTGTTTAGGTATAACTTTTTTAGCGCAAAACGGATACATTCAAAAATCATGGCAAATAGTAACTGAAATATTGGAAAATGTATGAGGTTTTAAGAAAAATTGTTCTTAATTGTTTATGTACACATTAATTATATATTAAAGAATAAAAAAAAAATACCTTTTACAGTTGCGTGCGTTCAAAAACATAAAAATATAACAAATACAGTCTGGATAAGTCTTTGCGTGAATGGTTTCAAATTTCCTCTTTTTTTGATAGCACACTGACAGACTAAAACATAACAGGTTGGAATCAAGCGTGATCGGTAGATAACATTCTTACTATAATAATTTGAAAATGCTAAATATTTATTCCAACAAAACAGAACAATGTATGACTAATAAATGCCGCACAGGGTGGAAAATTTACTTTTTTCTGTGACAAAATTTAATATCTCGAGAGCGAGAACAGATAGCAAAATAATTAGAACGGGTTTTTAAAGCTTTTCAAATAGGGAATTCAGGAGAGATATTATAGGTGGGTAAAAAAATTTCCTTAACTTTGACTTGAAATGAGTATGCAAGGACTTTTTAGAAAATTTTGAACACACGGTTTAGCTAATTGCATCAGGGAATCAATTTTATTGGTAGTACGAACCGAAAACTGAATTTAAGTCTTTTTTAAAAAGTTCGATATACGTACGGTGGCTCACAGAAGTATTTGGCATTGCTCTTTTTGCGATATTTAAGATGTTTTTCATGGTAAATTTTTTCCGTTAATTTTTTATGAAAATATAGCACCTTCTACAACTAAAACCCTATAAATCAAAACTTCAAACTTTGAAGAAAAATAAGGAAAATTCATAAAATTTTCATCAAAAAATCCAACTTTTTAATTAGATTCTCAACAAAAAATTCGAGTATGCAGTTTTAAAGCCCATTGAAGTTTAGTATAATAAAGTGCGAATTTCAATTAGCTAAAAAATTCCGTTGATTTTTCATATTTTTTTTTGCTTACGGTGTTGAGCATTTTCTTCCATATAACGAATTTTTTAAAAGTAACACAGTAGAAATCACCAAAAAAAAAAGAAAATCAAAAACATATATACGGATACAATAGTTTAATTTTAAATAATTAATTAATTAAATTTGATATAAAAAAATATTTTGTAATAAGAAATCGTTTGGGTGGGTTTGTCTATACAGGGGCATTTACTTCGATTATTACCTCGGAATGGGTAGACCGAAGTTAATTTTTTTTTACATACACACGTTTTTAACGGATCACACTTTTGTTTAAAAGTACTTTATTATTTAATACTAAAAGTAATATAATCACTACACGGAAGAGGGTTCTGCGCGAAAATACCGCGCCTTATAATATTTAAAACAAGCGAAACACAAGTAAAAAGTGTGATTTTCGCCCATTTTTGTAGGGGCTCCCTAGGGATTCATAAAGGGCCTAGAAGTTCGGGAGTTGATTTTTTATAAATGGCAGTTCATGCCCTTTCTAAATTAAAGAGTCCAAGTTTCCACGCACACTTCCCCTCAGCCCACGGCTTCCTTTAACCGACGGTCACATAGGAAAGTTTCCTCAATTATTTTTACCGTTTTTTACTTATAACTTCTTCAGCATTCAAAGAATATGAATCACGCAAGAAATTATTGTTTCCTCAATTGATTTCGAACAATTTCATGTGTAATTTATTTTTGTGCGTTCAATTTAAAAATTTAAATTTTTTAAACGTTGAATGACACGGTTCCGGAGATTTGACCATATAAGTGTAGAGTAAATATAATATAGGACCCATAAGACCACCTCGTTGTGTCATAGAATGCCGCATGTTATCGGCCGAAGTGAGAGAAAATCGCTCGAGAAATCAATCATTTAGCAGTACACAGTGTAACCGCCTTGATCTAGTAAAGAATTTGGACATATTCGTCAGAACAAAACTTTGTCAGAAGACACATACAAACATTATAATTTTAACGTTATCGGAATGATACGAGTGTACGTACTGAATACAATGCTGTTTCACATATTCCGTTCGTCGGTTAACGGACGCTGATTTTATAAAACTAGGCGGCCGTTTTGCTTGAAAACTCTATTAAGTAGGAGCACGAACATAAACCTTTTGCAAACCGACGCCGCGACCATTTAACAGGCGACGGAGAAATGGCACTTTGTCTTGTGAATAATAGGTTTAAATGCAATGCTTATACAAATGAAAACATTACCATCGTAATTTTGCACACCAAAAAGATAGTTCAACTTCAGTTTGAAAGCAAATATTTCAAAAAGTTTACCCAATCGTTTGACTTTTGTAGCGAAGATACATACATGAATGTATTCAAGTTATACTTTTATTTTCTACTTATTAAACACGTTAATTTAGATTCTGTTACATACTTGTGCATATATATATACTTTCGCCAAGCCAACGACATAAAAAAAACTTTCCTTAAGAATTATTAACATCTAACTGCTCTGTATGGTCTGCATCAATGCTGCTTCAGGGTCATGATGATGACCACTGCAATAAAAACTTAAGTCTCAATGGTAAACAGTGGTAATAAATATACATACATAGCTAGATATATATTTACGTATGTTAGAGATGCCAAGCGCTTATGTGTGCTCTCTTAACAAGGGACTTGACCCATTTGTCTGTGCAAATCTTTACTCATATCACATAGCGATGATGATGATAAATGTCATAATTATGAATATATAGATGCATATATACATATATAAATACGAATTTATTTGTTTGAGTAAGTTTAAGTAAGTGGGTATCAGACGGCAGAAGCATACCGCCAAGTTTGCAAAGTGACCGCTTAATGGAATTGTGTTCGGTTTTGCTCCATTTTGTGTGACCTCCTAGTATATGACTGATATTACATACAAACATACATGCGCTAATATCCATATACAAGGGCACACATTTTCTCTTACAGTCTTACAGAGCATATTTTATGCACTCAGTAGGCTTTGGCATGATTAATGACCACTCAAAGCGAAATGAGATTACATCTGACTCCTTTACCTTTTTTGTCTGTATTTTTCGTCATTCTTATGATAAAGTTCAAGTTTTCCTCTGACATAATTTTTTTCATATTCATATGTGCATAGTTTCATGTGCTCGTGTAGCCACAAAACTTTGTTTTGTGCAGTGGAAATATTGAAAGCAAATCGTTGCCGCCTGTCCTTGACTGTGTTGCTGTTGATAAAATATTCAAAATGCCAAGTTTCGTGACATATTTTTGATGACTGGCTAAAAAAAATGGACTGTTTGTATGTACATGTATATGTATGTATGTGCCTATTACAAACATATTTGTAAAAGCATAGTCACTTGCCCTTCGAAACGTGTGTTTGCATATCTAAATATTTTATAGTACGGTCATGACACCGAAAACAGAAAAAATTTAACTCAAAAAGCCGGACAGCGCTTTTTGTATTAAAAGCAGATTTTCTTGCTTCAAAATGCCAGCCCGCATATATTCATATGTATGTACGACGTGTCGTGCAAAACAGAATGAATATGGAATATGTATAATATTACGTTTAAATTTGCGAAATTTAAATTCTTTTTTTTTATATACTAAAAGGCCGGGTGCCTGTTGGTCCAATTTCAAAGATTTTCAAGATGGTCTTTAAGGAGGCCAAAAACAGATCTGTGAAAAATTTTTTGAGTTACACATATGTGATATAAGTAAACGATGCCAACCCCATTTTCCGAAAATTTATTGAAAACCCACTTTTTTTCTAAAGAGTAAATATTGATGAATTCCTTAGCCACACTGCGCCAAACTTCTGAAAGTCCAATACATACAACCCAACACATACACAATATTTGTATCCTGTTGCATTAAATGAGGCACCGTTTGTTCGAAAATAAATGAACTTTTAGATAAATACCACATATTTGGCAAATTTAGCGATGAAAACTCCCAACAATCTAAGTCCACCATTAGATCTTTACACACCATTTCAAAAGTCTATAAATTCACTTTTCAAATCATGTTCGACTAATAAAGTTGGATGAAAAATAGTCAATTTATTAACCCTTTGTGAAAAAATCGTACTATTTTTTAATGATGAATTTGTCATGGTCAAGCGTCACAGTAGCTGCCCCCCCATGCCTTACTTCCGTATTTTAGAAATCGGTGTGTCGAGTTTAGCGGCAAATTGCTAACTACGCGACTACTTACGTAAGTAATATTCATCTGCTTGGTTTTTGTTGCACGATGAAATATTATTAATTTTCATCGCGTTTGAGGTTGTTTGGATCTAAGAATAAGTATATTAGGGTGGGCCAATTTTTTTCGATATCGTTCCTAGCAGGTTCGGATTCTACATAAAATTCTGAGAAAAAAATCCCTTTAGACCATAGCAGATTAATATATACTAAAGTGTTACGAGTGTTTTTGTTTAATAAAAACTTGTGTTTCGGAGTTTTGTGCTATGAAAAACTCATCATCATCACTAATATCCATTTTTTATTTAAAGAACCGCCAGATGGCGCTCCAAAGTAGATCTTCTATATATTTGTGGAAGTATGTATGTGGCCGCTGTGGTGTAGTGGTAAGCAGTGCGCGCTTCCACTTCGCAGGCCTGGGTTCAAGCCCTGGTCAGAGCAACGTCGAAAAAAAAAA
>JAPVRG010106859.1:0-14766 GCA_029783565.1 Rhagoletis cerasi | reverse complement strand
ATTTTACCGGTTCCGACAAATGATTAATACATTACAAAAATACACTCACTCACCGAATTTCATTCGGATATCTCAAAAACTGAGGGACTAGATTGTATACAAACAGACGGACAGACGGACAGACGGACAGACGGACAGACGGACATGGCTAAATCGATTCAGCTCGACATTCTGATCATATAAGTATACATTTTGATGGGTCTATCTCTTTTTGTTCTGGTACTTACAAACATCGGACCAAAGTTATAATACCATTTCATGCTCATGAAAGGTATAAAAAGAAAAGAAAAGGAAAGTAAATTAAAAAAAAATTAAAAAAATAAAAGAAAATAAATGAAAAGAATAAGAACGAAAAGAAAAGAGAGGAAAGGAAAGGAAAGAAAAGGAAAGAAAATTTAAGAAAAAATTAAAAGAAAATAAAAGAAAGGAAAAGAAAAGAAATGAAAAGAAAAGACAAGGAAAGGAAAGAAAAGGAAACGAGAGGAAAGGAAAGGAAAGGAAAGGAAAGGAAAGGAAAGGAAAGAAACAAAAACATAAATTAAAATAAAACAAAATTATTAATTTCCATTCAAAAAGAAAATAAAACAAAACTAAATAAAATTTTTCTTGTTGGCTCTGAGTAACTCAGTGAGAGGGGAGACCAGTAGTGCGATTATGAATCTAATTTTAACCGCATTTCACATTGTTATCTCTAGTTAACAACTTGTTTTGGTGTTAAGCGATTGTGTGTAATTTTTAGTAATATTTGTCATTGTTTACTGTTAACAAACGCGGTCAGCTATTTGATGACAATTATTTTTGTGGTTAAGCTAACAGCATCTCATTTTGCGTTGTTAAGCAGTTGTTGTTGCGTATTTTGCGGTGAATTAAATTGAATGTTTCAATGAATTGCAGAAATTGTGATAAAAATGGCATTTGAGTACATTGAATCGTATTTATATGGTGATGAACAGCCATTAAATGTGCCAATAATTGCAATACGTTGCTGACGCGAAAATATTCCATTGCCGCGGGAGGGAAATACGTTTTTTTCTTATTCCTCGTTGTGCTTTTCGCATATTTGACCTTTCACTCGACTGAGATGCCAAATTTCATCATTTTAAATAAAAAGAAGTATTCAGCTGTTCTTCGTTGTTAAGCAAGAGTTAGAGAATCATACAATTGTTAGTGCAGATAAAAAAAAAAATTTGTTAAGTAACCTAAAAACTTTTTTGTTGCTAAGAGTTACAGAACCGCACCACAGGATGAATGTATGTATAAAAAATATTTACTCAGTCAAAAAATTGTGGGTAGGCCGTGTGGCCAATGGTGACCATCAATTACCACCTCTGCATGGTTGTATTTAAGTCATGCAGAGTCCGTAAAAAACTCAAAGCGAATTGTCTGCATGCAGCTGTGAACACATCTGTGCTGCCTTTTTTATGTGGGTAGATCGAAGATTTAGTATACATTTAGGCACTAGGTGTTAGTAATCGACTTAGCAGACCCGTTGTTAATAACCACTTGAGATGCACCCTTTCCATGGTTTTGGACTCAAATTATCCCGAATTGATGAGCGGAAAGATAGTAGCTCATATATAATTGTAATATGAAGGCCATGGGCCGATACGGAGCCATTACCTCTTCCGTGTTTATTTGTGTTACACCACTGCAAAGCAGAAAGACGCCACCTGCACGGCCATGCTACGATCAGGCGTAACGCGAGCTCTTTGAGATCGATATACTTAGTAAGCTGAAGAAACAAGCGAGACGTATTTTTCATAATAATAGAGAGATGCGCAAATGCGTTAGGGTGAAGAATTTGAGATGCTGGCAGACATGAAATATTCCCGAAAATTCAATCCAAATTTAAGCACCTTTTGAAGGGTTTCAAGACTGGGGGAAATTCCTATAAGAACAATAACCTATTGAGCGATGATCAGTGGGGATTCAAACCTAGAAAATCCAAAATATAACAGATATTTATCGTACACCGAATCTTAGAAAATACTACATTTTTTCCGATTTTAAAACCGTCTTTGATAGCACGAAAAGAAGCCGCATTTACGCCACTATGTCTAAATTTGACATTGTCGATTTTATAACGTTGAGAAAACCATCACCTCCGTCAGAATTGGGACGGTCTGCTCCGAGTCGTTCGATACCAAAAGTGATTTCCGAGCGGGAAAATCCTTATCGTATGAGTTCTTTAATCTGATTCTGCAAAACTAAATCACTCCTGAAAAATTGGCGTATGCTGATACACATCGACATCATCGGTAACAAAAAATATAACGTCTTTTCTGCCTTTTATGTGTTGGAATTGGAAGCGATGCAAGTGGGTCTGGAACTAAGCGGGGACAAGTCGAAATATTTCCTGTCATCAAGCAAACACAGACAGAGCATTCGCGCCCCGACATTCAACCCACTGTTGACAGTTATTATTTCGAAAAAGTAGGCGCTTTGTTTTGTTAGGATCCAGGATAGACAGCAATAATAATGTCAGCCTTGAATAACTCTTGCCATCAAGGGTTGCTCTAGACTGAGCCAATTTAAAAGTGAAGTCCTCTCTCGTTGTGTAAAAATCTCGCTCTATAAGTCACTCATCATGCCCATTCTAGTGTATGGCACAGAAGCATGGACAATGACTTCATCCAATTAAATGGTCTTTGGAGTATTCGAGAAAAGGGTTCTGCGGAATATTTACAAGCCTTTGTGCCTAAGCGACGGCGAGTGCCGCAGATGGTCCAATGGTGAGCTCTATGAGCTTTACGATGACATTGACATAGGGCGGCGGATTAAAATACCCCTGCTCTGCTGGCTTGGCTATGTCACACGAATAGGCACAAACAAAAGGAAGAAGAACGCCTCCTTTGCGATGGATAGACCTGGTGGAGAAGAACTTTGCTTCACTTTGCATTTCCAATTGGTATAAATAGGCACAGAAAAGAAACGACTGGAGCGCCTTTTTGGACTCGGTCAGGATTGCTTAGGTGGTTGCAGCGCTTGTAAAGAAGAAAAATTGTGGTTAATGCTGGCTACTAATTTAATTTTGATTTCAGTGAGCCGGCTTATTTTAATTTCAATATTCTTTGATTATTGTTTCTTACTTATGAGTGGTTAATTCTCATATGTATACATCCTAGTAAGAAAGAATACCATACATTTATAGGAGAAGTTAAACCTCGGAAATAAGCAAAAGCTATGAATCGATTCCATAGATGTATGCCATTTCGAAGTTTTTTTTTAAATATCCTTAGTGCAGTAGCTTTTTAGCTAGTTGGTAGTAGCTATGTTTTTTGAAGAATAATTTTCGAAGTTTACTTTTTCTAAACATTTCAACTGAATGCATGAAGATACAGTGGCACAAATGCAATGAAAATATACCTTTTCGTTCTTTATTTTTATTTTCAATGCAGATCACATTACTTTCCGCCAACTTTTACGCACATTTTTGCACAGATAACCATTTTTAGTGCTCACTTCAAAGCATGCTGCATGGGTTTTGGTTATTTTTTGTTTAGAAATTCCAAAGCGCAACAATTTTGAAAAACCACTATCAGGAATCAGTGCGCTGGCCACATTCACTACAGCCACTGCTGCAATACATTATTTATGCCATCGTGTGCGTGCCTTTCTGTATGTCAGCAGACGTAGTAGGAGTAACACACAATCTGATTGCTGTTTACTTTTTTGTTTCATAGTCTAACCTTTTTTGTGACCACACTGCAGTACCGAACTCCTTTCGCATCATCGAATGTATGCATAGGCTGGGCATTAGGTGTTAACGTTCGTCAGTGCGTATGCTTAACTCTGTTGTAACTGAGGCGGAAGAGGATAAAACTGGTGGAATTTGCAACACATGTGAATACTTCTTTTATTAATTTTGGTTCTCTATTTTTGAGAGGGGACGCTTAAGCTGCATTTTTGCGGTTTTCTTCACAATAACGTCAGTTAAAGAAATTCGTAGCAATGAACGTAGAAGCAAGCTTAACAAAACAAAAATGGAATGATAGTGTTTCGACACACAAAGAGAAGTGATATAGCAATATAATGTACATATACATGGAGCTCAAACAGAGAGAAACAGAAAGCCGCATGAGCCTCACCTGTAACACAAATTTGTTTTGTTGTTCAACGTGAACGCAGTAAGGTCCCGCCACATATTTTCTATGCAGCGCAAATGCATACAAACAAGCAATAGTTTTGCACATACGGCCCACACACACAAACGCATATATAAAAATACCCGTATTCGCACACACATTCCAAGTACAGAATTTTTACGCATCGGTTTTTGCGGTTTGCTTTTGTCCAGCAGAAAGTTTCTTTGTCTACTTTTAGGCGCAAAAACGTACAATATAATTACAGCGCAAATGAGTTGCTTGATTTTGGAACGAGATAGGGTAGGAACAATGAAAGCAATGACAATAACAAAAATAAAACAAAATTAAAATATAACGCATTATTGAATACCTGTAGAATAATTATAAAAACATCGACAAAAATTTAAAATGTTAATTTAGAAAGATTCCAAGATTTTAAGGTAGTGTAGTTTTATTTTAGAATATTACATTTTTTCGTTAATTTTACATTTTATTTAATCTTTTTTATTTTAATTTTTAATTTTTGATATTTTATTTTTATATTTTTTTATTAATATTATATTTTATAAATGTTTTTATTGGTTTGGTTTGGTTTGCTTTTATTTAATTTTACTTTATTTTGTTTTATTTTATTTTATTTTATTTTAGTTTATTTTAGTTTATTTTGTCTCTTTTTTTAACTTTAATTTAATTTAATTTAATTTAATTTGATTTAATTTAGTTTTCTTTTGTTTCATTTATATTCTATTTTTTAATAAAATTGTAACTTTTTTGTTTTGGTTTTGTATTAAATTTTTGTTTTATGTATTACGTTTTATTTAATTTTATTTTATTTTATTTTATTTTATTTTATTTCATTTTGTTTTATAATATATTTTTTCATTATTTTATGTAACCTGTGTTTTTATTTTATATATCATCTTATCTTTTAAATTTATTTTATTTTTTTATTAGTTTCATTTTTTAACAAATTGTTAAGTATTTTTTTTATTTTACTTTGCTTTACTTTTTTAATTAACTTGCTGTTTTTTTATTTTACTTAAATTTTTTTTGCTTTCATTTTTTATTTCGCTATATTTTTTAAATTTATATTATTGTTGTTTTTTGGAATTAGTCTTATTTGTTTTGGCTTTTGTTTTATTTTGTTTAATTTATTTTATTTTACTGTATTTTATTTTGTTTTATTGTTTCTATCTTTATTTTAATTTGTTTTCTTAATTTTTCTAATTTTATTTATTTTTTAATTTTTTATTTTGTCTTCAATTTTTATTTCATTTGCCTTTTTAATTTCTTTTTATTTCCTTATTATAAATAAATTTTTTATTGCTTCCTTTTATTTTAATTTATTTTATTTTGTTTTATTTTATTTAATTTTATTCTATTTTATTATATTTTAGTTTATGTTATCTAATTTGTATACCCGAGCGCACTTTGTTCACATAACGATTGTTTGTAACAGCGTAAAGGAATCGATACCGATATAGACATATATATACCAAAATGCTCAGAATGAAAAGAGAAATCGATTAAGCCATGTCTGTCGGTCCGTCCGTCCATCCGTCCGTCCGTCCGACTTTGTGCACGATAACTCGAGTAAAAATTGAGATATCTCAACGAAACTTGGTACACGTACTTCTATTGAAATAAGGATGGTGTTGGAAATGGGCGAAATCGGACAATAACACGGCCACCTCCCATATAAAGGTAATTTTCAGAAATACAAAAACTGCTATATTTTAGTAACTACTGACGCTTATTGGCTCAAAATTGATATATACAATAACGTATTACCCAGTAATAAGAATATTATAAATTTTTGAAAAAGGGGCGTAGCCACGACCACTTTTGGATTTATATGCATATCTCGGTAACCGCTTTACCAATTTCTACCAAACTTGACACAAGTGTTAATCTTGGTCCGGCATAGAAAACGGTCGAAAATTTTTGAAATCAGAGAATAACCACGCCCACTTTCCATGCAACGGCAATTTACGGAAATACGAAATCTGTTATAAATCGATAACTACTGAATCTAGTTTACTCAAAATTTATGTTTGCCATAAGAAGTACGATTATAAAAGATTGTTGTGAAAATGGGCGTGGCACCTCCCACTTATGATCACATATATGTATCTCGGTACCTAACGGTTTTATCGATTTCTACCAAACTCGATATGCTTAATGTATTTACTTCACACAAAAAAAGCATGAAGTTGAAAATATTTTAAATCGGGCTAAAACTACGCCCACTTTTCATATAACGTTAAAATTTCAGATATATGGAAACTTCGATATTTCGAAATTTAGAAACGGTACTTTACTCAAGGTTGGTATTCACAACAATCTCTTAAGAAGAAATACGATTTTTATGGACTTTAGGAAAATGGGCGTAACACCGTCCACTTATGACTAATTAAGTTTGCCTCGGTAACCGCTTTACCGATTTCTACCGAACACAGCTAAACTTTTTTTCTAAGTTTAACTGAGAATATTGTCGAAAATATTTGAAATGGGAAAAAACCCCTGTTTACCACTTAACGGTAGGTTTCAGAATCGTGAAAAAACGTTGTTTAATACGTGCGCCGGGTATTTAATGTTCGGTTTCACCCGAATTTTGACTACTTTACTTGTTTTTACTTAATTTTATCTTTGCTTAATTTCTGCTTCGCTATATGTTTTTAATTTGATTTAATTTTTTTGAGTTTTATGTATTGATAAGTTTATTAAACTCATATTTTTGCATTTTAATTAATTTTGCTTGATTTTTTATTTTTTCTAATCTTTCGGCCAAATAATAATATTCAAAAACCTTATTTAATTTTGTTTTGTTTTTGTTTTGGTTTTTTTTGGCCTAGTAATAACATTCAACCATTTTAATGAAAAATACATATTGTTGAAATACAACAATAAGCTTAATAAAATTGCTGATTTTTATTTTATTTATTTTGTTTTATTTTAGTTTATTTTATTTTATTTTACTGTATTTTATTTTATGTTATATTATTTTTATACCCGAGCGCACTTGTGCACAAGGGTATTTTACTCGAAGTTGGTACTCACAACATTTTCTTAACTAGAACTTAGATTTTTATGGACTTTTGGAAAAGTGGCGTGACAC
Source organism: Rhagoletis cerasi (assembly GCA_029783565.1). Taxonomy (NCBI): domain Eukaryota; kingdom Metazoa; phylum Arthropoda; class Insecta; order Diptera; family Tephritidae; genus Rhagoletis; species Rhagoletis cerasi. The sequence continues at coordinate 7,563 of JAPVRG010106859.1, read as the reverse complement.
CGCCACTTATGACTACTTAAGTTTATCTCGGTAACCGCTTTATCGATTTCTATCAAACACAGTTAAATTATTTCTTTAAGTCTATGCGAGCATAACATCGAGAAATAGGGAAAAAAACGCCTTTGTTTATTACCTACCAGAATAGTGAAAAAACGACATTTAATACGTGTGCCGGGTATATACTGTTCGGTTTCGCCCGAATTTAAACTTCTTTACTTGTTAAATGTAAAAAAAGAAAACACTGGAATTGCAGGTACCCAGTTTCAAAAGTTCTGCAATTTGCTTGTGGTGATATGCAAAACTTTATAATCCCCAACACCTTTAGCATGCCTTTTCTTCCTAATTTTATTCAAGTAATGCTGCACATCAACTGACCGACAATAATGTACATACAATCGTATACTACACATACCTATTTCTAATGGTCGGTTGAGTTGCTCATGCTATTTCCCCATACAATGCCTTTTCATTTACATTTTCGCAGCTCAGCTCAGCTCATTTCAATTTCTATGTTCTGCAGCCTTTAAGCTACTTCGTTAATGTATTCTGATGCAGCGTCGCTGAGGTGCAAAAAGCCCACCAACTCCGTAATGCTGAAAGTGCTGGAAGAAATTTGCTTATTGGTTACCTTTGCAATTGCTGCACAACTGCGTTGCAATGCAGCTGTTTCAAAATGAATTTTGCTTTGCTTTTCGCATTTCTTCATTTGTATAACGACTACATTGCTATGTATGAATGCAGCTCTTGGGGGATTGCTACTCATTGCATATGCCCCCAAAGGTATGCTTATAATTTTTGCTTGGCTTTATTTTTTATTGTTGCTTGCTGTGCAAGCAACAGCTTTTGCATAAACAATCAACACCTTTCTTCCAACGCATATTAATTTGCGTATTTCTAATTTCTGCAAGCCGCAGAGGAGATTGGGAGATGGTGGGAGAGATGAGAAGATATATGTATGTGTGCAGTTATGGGAATAAACATACAATTGGCAGTGCGCTAGAAAGATGGTTGTAGATAAAAGTGCTTGTAAGAATCACACTAAATATATGTAAAATAAGAAGTTAGTATGAAAATGCAATAGAAATAAAATAGCTTTCGATAAGCCGTTTGTGATATACATTTCTAAGATCCAATGTGACAATTCCTTCCGAAAGGACACTTCTGTAGCGGCGATAGTGAGCTAAAAAATCGTCACGGAAATGTGTGTTTGATTGTTGCATACCGTTAAAAAGGGAATAAAGTGAAGATGTTTTGGTAGAATTAGAACTACACCATCACTTTTATTTTTTTTAAGTGCAATGAGAATTTCGACCTTTAACTCTTTTTTTTTTTGGTTTGAGGTTTTGGAAACGACGAATTTGCCATAAAATAAGAAAATCTTGACAAAAGAACATTGCACCTTAGTTCAAACTTTTGTGGTTGAACACATAGTAGACGGCCCCAGCTATCCCCGACTTACGTATGTTCCGCCAAGCACCCTATATAAACGTAGGATTCTCCAAAGTATTTAAAAATATCCCGAAGAGTAGAACACGAAGAATTCCGAAAAAATGCGGAGAAAATTTTGAAAAGTTTTGAAGGCGAATTTGCTCTATGTATACCCTAGATATTATTCGATATATTTTCAAAAAGCCCTTTGACATTTACCTAAACAAAATGATCTTAACATCTTTTTAAGTTTTAATCAAAATGAACTTAATTATTTATCTAAATGAAGGGCAAACATTACCGATTAATTTTTTTTTTTTAAATTTCACTCAAACTTTGCCTTTAATTTTTGCCTTTGGTTTTTAAATAATAGAAGTCAGAATCTAAAGGGCAAGCAGGAATTATAATGTACAATCATAGGCGGTTCTAATGGGATCTTTAAAAAGTGGTGGGGTAATTTTCTCACCATATCTTTTCGATTTCAAAATCCGAAAATATTTAACTTTTATTTACGGTCTCTGGTTATTAGAAACTTCACGGCAAAGTGTTCCTCAGAAGGGGCTCACCGCACAGTGAGGAAAACTTGGATATTATGTTTCAAAATTCTTTGCAGGACGCAAACGATTTGATTATTGTTTTTTTTTAAGTGACTATGGGGACAGATGTCTATTTTCCAGGCTGAAGCATACACCACAGAAAGATGCGCGGACTTTAATACCAAGCGAAACTATCGGAATCATAGCATTGTGATCTTGACTGACAACCAAGCGGCTATCAAGGCCCTCAGATCTCACCAGGTAACCTCCAAACTGGTGATGGAGTGCCTCGACAAGCTGAACACTCTTGGTCTGACCAACCAGGTTTGGGTTCTCTGGATTCCGGCACATATTGGTATTAAGGGAAACGAGATCGCCGATAAACTAGCTAAGAAAGGTGCATAAACCCTTTTCACCAGCCCAGAGCCCTTCTGTAGCGTGGGAAAAGGGGCACTCTCTGCTCTTGTTCGACTAGAGGAAGAGGCTCAAAGAAATTGCTATTGGGATAATCTACCAGGTCTAGAGCAGTCCAAAGCACTTTTAGGAACATATAACCTAAAATGCTTCAAGAAATGTATGAGCTTATCAAAGAATAACCTAAGAATTTTAACAGGGATCCTGACAGGTCACAGGCTGAACTATCACCTGACTAAACTGGGAATTTACTGGGGATTACATGAGCGATGCAGATTTTGCAGGACGGATAATGAGACTGCATAACCAAAGCCAAAGGCGAAGTGAAATCCGTGGATTTAGGCTCCATACTAAAGTTTCTTTCGGATACTGGATTTATAGACACACTTTAAATCCATGAAGGGGTACAATCGATCTTAAGGTCGCAGTACTTTATCCCCAACAATAATAATATTAATGGGGACATGGATCGGAATCGCGGCCTTTCTGACCATGATCAACAGCGTACACAAAGGTTATACAAGGTAGACTATGCCTTGCCAGCAACCCAACTAGTGTACACGATACACATATAGTATAAGGAATTACTTCATAGTGTTTGAAATATGTTTGTGAATAAATTGCAACATTGTAAATGAATATGAATATTATACTTTTTAATATATTACAAATATCTAAATGTTCATTTTTTTTCCATTGCCTGTAAGAAAAATCCTTCTGTAGACTAAATAAATAAATAAATAAATAAATAAATAAATAAATAAATAAATAAATAAATAAATAAATAAATAAACTAATAAATAAATAAATAAAAGCTCATGAGATTTAGAAGAGCTTCTTCGAGCCCAATTTTTTTAACTTTTTTATATTACATTTTTTAGTGCAAAATGCAGAGAATGTAGCATTTTTGAAGAAAATCGATTCTCCTGTTCCCGTTAATGAATATTACATAATAAAAACTAGTTGAGACAATTACAAAATCGTACAGAAAAATTTCAAATGTTATAAAAAAATTTACTGTCGTGGTCGAATGGTTTGAGGTGGGCACTACCACTCGGGGGATCCAGGATTCGACTCCTGGTCCAAGCAACATTGAGGGTTTTCTTATGGCGGTCGCCCCTCGGCAGGCACTGGCAAACCTCCGAATGTATTTGCCGTTCGGAGGCGACGTAAAATTGCAGCTTCCTCCCTTTTGTGTAAGCGCCAAATATTTTTATACCTGTCATGAGCATGAAATGGTGTTATAACTTTGGGCCGATGTTTGTAAGTACCAGAATAAGAAGAGATAGACCCATCAAAATGTATACTTATATAATGAGAACGCCGAGCTAAGTCGATTTAGCCATGCCCGTCTCTCCGTCTGTCCGTCTGTTTGTATACAATCTAGCCCTCAGTTTTTGAGATGTCCGAATGAAATTTGGTGAGTGAGTGTATTTTTGTAATGTATTAATCATTTGTTGGAACCGGTTAAATCGGACCACTATATCATATAGCTCCCATACAACTAATTGTTCAGATATGGGATTTATAGTTATAACTCCTTTATTTATGCAGCTAGGAGCTTGAAATTTTGCACAGAATACATACAGTGAAAATGGCAAAGGATCGGACCACTATAAAATATAGCTCCCATATAACTGATTGTTCAGATATGAGACTTTTCGCTATAACTCCTCCATTTATGGAGCTAGGAACATGAAACTTCGAACTTTTTTCGCATATTATCAACGAAGAGTTTACAGTGAAAATGATAAAGATCGGGTCACTATAACCTAAAGCGCACATTCAACTGATTGTTCAGATATACACCCGAACAATTTCGTGAGCTACTTAGTAATTAATCATACAAGGTCTACTGAGAAAATCATCAAGATCGGTGACCTATAAGGAATGTTCAGATATAAGTTTTTGCGACATAACTCCACCATCTGTGTAGTTCACTGTGTACATCAATTTAGTATAAGTAATGTGTAGCTCCTAAAGAAATCAAGGCTGAAGTTAAGTTTTTTGATATTCATGAAAGGTATGAAGCCTTCGTATAGCCAAAGACAGTGCTGCCCTTACTGGTTTTTTATTATTTTTTTATTTTGAATCTTTAGAAAAAAGAAAGGTATGCAGTTTTATAAGCCATTAGAGGAGGAGAATCTCTGTAAGCACCAACTATTTTTTTTAATACCTTTTTATTTTGAATCTTTAGAAAAAATAAGGGAAAGAAGTTTTATAGGCCATTAAATTTTAGTATATTAGTGGCTAAGAATTTACGTTGATTTTTAATTTTTTTTTTCTGACGGTTCTAGGTATTTTCTTCCACACATGTCGAAATGTCAGCAAAAGAAAAATTTATATTAATCAACCCGATTTCTTTACTACATGAAAGCTACACTTTATTGTACTAAAATTTAACGAACTATACAACTGTATACCTAAAATTTTAATTTTGATGAGAATTTTTTTGTAACATTTGAAGTTTTTCTTGTGCGTAATTGTAATTGTTTTGACTAGTATTTTTTATGTATCACTTTTTAACAGGAGCGATCCACAAGCGTATCTACCGGGCTCACCGATATTGATAATGATATTAACTACCGTAAACCATGGGAGTCATCGACTCTGTCGACAGCAGTTAGCGGTTTTTTCAGACTTTTTGATACCCCTTTGCATACGATTGGAGAGCTTTGTTTTATGGATATGCAGGAGGCTAAAGGATGGCTAATTCGTAGAGCTTTTAGAGAGTGTTGATGAAATGCGCACTGAGGTGCTTAAATCTTAGTGTAGTGAATGCCGGGCAGCTGAGAGGGAAGTGCTGAAATTATTCCACCTCGTCTTCCAGACAGCTGCGGCAGTGGGGATCCGTGAAGCTATTTAGTGGCACCGCATGGGTTGTTAAAGGACAATGTCCGGTCTGTACACCTGTAAGAATCGAGAGCTGGCGCTTAGCCAGCTGCAAGAACACCCGCCAATATTCTATTTTTAATTCCAATTGTTAAATTTAAAGTAGTAAAATATTTAAAAGTGAATGTCTAAAAAATAAGAAATTAAATGTATATCCCACCAGTTCCTTTTCCCGTGCACGACACATGCAAATATTTCAGCACCTCAACCATACCTCACCACCAATTTATTACTTTCAAATTTTCTGTTAATTAATTTTGTTCTCCTGTCACAAAGCTCCATCTCCAGAAACTTGGCGTGCCTGTCATCGCCTTCTGTTTCAACTCAGTTTTAAATTTCTGCTACTTTGTGTTGTATTGTGACAATGTGACAGTTGCCGAATGGCATGCGGCTTTCGGTAAGTGTGCCATATGGCATGTGGTACATACCTACCACAAAGGTTTCTTTGTGTTTACTCCTTTGTCACTTTTCGCCCCGCTTATTACCCACTACTTTCTCAAATGGCTTCTGCTTCTGTTTATCTCGCACAGTAGCAGCCATTTGTTGTTTCAAGTTACTTAACGCTTGTTGACGCATGTAATCGTACACACTGCCGCTTTGCCTCCATTACCATTTCGTTTTGTTGAAACTTTGCTGCTCAGTTGCGCGTCGTATCTGGCAAGGCCCAAAACGGTTGGCATTGACGTGGTTGTGGCAAAGAAAACGTGCAGCTGATTAGTTTGCTTTTGGTTGCATGCTTATTTGCGTTTTTTTTTTGCATTTTGCACTGTTCTGACCTTTTTGACTTTGCAGTATGCTGCTGAGTTTGTTGATGCAACGGATGCTCAGACTTTGCTGTGGCACTGTGTGTCCTAGCGACGCTGGTATTTTGCCTTTATGGCTTATTGGCGTTTTATTTCTGTTTTTGTTTGCTTGTTGTTGCCTTTTTCTGCAAATTTCTCTTTTTTTTGTGCACTCCGCCTTGCATGGCGATGACTTCATTAGCGTTTGTGGCTTGGCATATCTTTACATTTTGTTACGCGCCTTTCTCATTGCAACTTGCAACACCAGGTTGCAAGTTCCTACTTTGCAGGTAAATTACTACTAATTTCTTTTGGAACTGCAGTTCTTCTCTTACGCGTTCCATACTCCTGTCTTTCAGTCTTTCCGCTCCTTCCACCTCTTGAATAGCTTTCCTCGCTGTAACTCCAGCTGTCGTCCTTTGCTGTGTGGGCTCCGCTGCTTGCTGACTTTTGTGGCCCACCGTTGTTCATTTTTGGTTTCTTTGGCACCTTTCAGGTGAAAAATGCCATTCTTCCCATGGCCCAGTTGCCGCCGCTTATTAGTTTGGATTTCAAGCTGCCACAACTGTTGGTTACCGTGTTTACTTTTTTGCTGAAGTCCTGCCTTTTTACGCTCATCCTTGCCTGCGTTTATTATATGCTACAGGCGACTGTCACTCGTTGGCTTCTTAATCATGAAATGTTGAAAAGATTTATCAACAAGCCAAAGTTGCTGGGTTGGAAGAAGGAAAATATGAGTAGACGCTGCTTCGGAGGCAGTGATTGAGTTCAAATTAAATTAAGGAAGGATTATGGGTGTATATTAAATGGGTAAGGTTTGTTTCCATGCCAACTAAACCCTTGAGAAAAGTAGGAACTTTAATAGACAGTTTCATTTAATTCTTCTCAAAAATACTGCAATTTAAAGTCAAGTAAGAAAGAAGAGTTCTCGCACTATATATGCATCTACTTAGTCTTTATAAGTTCCAACAGAGAAATGGCACAGTTTCAAAAAGACGGGTTCGTATTTTTATCCCTCAAAACATCTTAAACAAACTAAACAACGTGGGATTCTGATATATTTGCCAAAAGAATGCAACGTTTCTTTTTGATTGTTGATGCTTCCGACAGGGTAGTGATGCTAAACAATAGGCCTAAAAATATAATACACATTTTTACGCTTATTTTTCAGCGTAAAAAGCCTGAAATGATGTATTTTTGAACGAATTTCTGTCATATTTTGTCAGTTTTAGTTTCCGGACAAACTTGATAAGGGGTGATAAAAATTTGTTACAAAATAAATTAATATATAACGTGCCCCTCAAGCATATGATTTCACACTGCACCCCTAAGGATTTAATGTTGCATAAATTTATGAATTTCTGGATCTGGTTGAACGCTGAATTTAGGAGTCGCCTCGTAAAACAAACTCCCAAAAGCAACGAAAATAAAGCTTATTTCGATGATGACCACCGAAAACGAAATAACCGGACCCCTAATGGGACATGCGGGTCAAAGTAGGAAACACGTGG